>BQNB010020354.1:0-64642 GCA_026074375.1 Tanacetum coccineum | reverse complement strand
CTTTTCAAACGACACATTTAGAGGTCGTTCTCTTGTATCTAGCGCTGTGTATTATGAAGTAACGCCCCCGGACACATTTCTGTTGCGACACGTTTTTGGGGGTGTTATATTAACCCATACAAGCAAATTAATAAAAGATAAAAGAGCGGTCAAGCCTATGATAGAAAACTGTATTAGTCATCATTAATCTGATTAGAAGTTGGTTTGTTTATTTAGTGCAATGATTACTTATCTCGATGTAGCATATCATTCTTAGACTTAGGCGACACTTCTTCCTAAGACCTAGACACATTAATTCTGTCACAACTAAAGCATCGGCAAAAAGCATCCTAATATATTGATTATAATTCATCTTAGAGATTAAAGCAATGGTGATCTTGTTAAACCCTAGCTCATAGAGACTTTACCCACTTACTGCTTAACGACGATTTATACACTAGTAGTCCACTTGTCCAACTATCCAATGGAATCAAAACGTTATTTGTTGAATTATCTAGGTTTACCTGCTAGTCAACTTGTTCACTAAACCAAAGGCAATATCCGATATCTAGTTAAACCAGAAGCATATCATAGCACGGATTTAGCAGGACAATATTTGTGATCCTATTATTCTAGATGTATTAATCACTATATGAAGAGCTATCCCGGCATCTAGATTACTTGGTCCATATCACTAGATCCAGTTGAATGATAGGTCGCATATTAAAGCACATAAACATGTATAAATTGATAAACATAAACAAGCATACAACGATAAATTAAGCAATTGAGATATAAACAAAACTAAACATTCAGATCTTCATAATAATGGCTAATACCCGAAGGTAATAGCCTTAAAACATCATAATTAATACAAGAGTAATGGTCTAGCCAAGGTAAACTAACCAAGTTAACGAATGACACCAAAAACTGAACGATTACAAAAGTATAAGAAATTACACATTGTCTCCTATGGATTGGATCGCGTTGCGAGACTTCTTCTGCTCTTTTTCTCCTCTGAAAATCGACTTTTATGGTTTAGGTATCGAGATTATGAATTAGTAACTTAAAACTCGTTTTTGAGTTTTCCATTTATAAGGTCTGGAGTCGATGTCGATACGGCGTATCCAACGTGTTGGATACGGCGTATTGGGTGTTTCTTGGAGTAGGGACCACGTTTGATATCTTCAAGAATATTCACATACTATATTTCCAATACGGCGTATTGGTCTTCACTAGATACGGCGTATTGATCACGTGGTCTTCGTCTTTGGTGAGTGCAGGCACATATACGCCGTATCTTCCTTGATGGATACGGTGTATTGGTTGTTAGAACAGTAATCTTCAAAATATCTTCGTTTAAGCTCCAGAATATGTGCCTTTTAGTCAAGTTTCACCAAGTACTCTATAATTACTGCAATTCTTAAATACAAACGATTAAGTAACAATTCTTTGCAATAATTATACAAAATGGGTTAAATACATGGGATAAATGATGCAATAAAATAGACGTTATTTGATGTCATCAGCCCCTAAGAGTATATTAAATGCGTGTGAAATACGTTAAAAGGGATCAACCATATAAGGGGCAAAGTAGTATGAAGATTGTTACCCTGTGGTATCCTTTCTACGCACTCGTGTTTCCCTAGATGTGTCAATAGCGATACAGACAAAAACTGGTTTTCTAAGGCCTAACGCGCACATTCATCAACAAGAAGCAACAGTAAAAGGATCTACAATCCGACTTTCATGCAATCATAAGCGAATACAAAGGAGGGTTTAGCCTCACATGTTATAAAGGAAGTAAGAAGATTAATGATAAATAACCTTACTTGATAAATAACCTTACCTGAATTAAAACATGGATCCAAGGTAGTACAATAGGGTTTTGAGGCCCTAAATACGACCTGTGAAGCTGCTACAAGGACTAGGGTTCGTCTTTCTAAGTTATACAAAGTTATCCCCAAAAGTTACACATTAAAACCCTAAAAACGGTTTTGTATATATAGGCATATTGACGCGACGACGTCACTTTATGCTCCTGAAGCCGTTGCCACGTAGATGGTTCAAGATTCACTTTAAATTGGTTACGTTGTGACGCCATCGCCAATATCCAGACACCGTCGCCAGATAGATCATGACGGCGTCGCTTTATGCTTGCGACACTGTCTCCACGCTCTGAGAACAATACTTCTTGGTGAATCTTGGTGCATGTCCGTAAGCTCATCTGTTTCTTCTCCAAATGAGCCCAAGTTATGTGTATTTCCTCCAAATGCCATCCAAGTGCTAAAAACATGAAAAACAAATGATTAAGCACATAATCTGGGCATATTTGCATGATTTAGGGGGTTAAATGACCCTGAAATAGTGTATAAAATGACATCTCATCAAAATACAAACAGAAACCTACAAATTTCTTGAAAGACATAGACCACAGATTATACATAGTACATGAACACAAATATGAAATAAATACAGCAGCCAAATGAAACATACCTTATAGAACTCATGATCGCACCAATGTGAAAACGGGTATGGTGTTAAAAAAATGAAGCCACAAGGCCATAATTCATATAAAAAACACGTGTAAGGCCTGCCATTTTAAAAGACATACAATAGCTAAATAAATTAGTGCGTTCTGGTTTTAGTGATCGGAGGCTGGAGAGGACTACCACCTTTTTAATATCAACGTTCTCGGAGTGAGAAGTCAATAGATAACATGTTAATCTTCGTGACAAATGAAATTAGAATCCGTTGAGAGAAACTTGACCATGATGTCTATCTTCAATACCAGACATCATCTTTGTGATTCTGATAGCATATGTATTAACCCGGTTTTTGTCTAAGTTGTATGGAGGGCTCATTTCTTTTCACCCTTTACATAACATTTTTTTTATACTTCAACCCCTTCAATGTTTACTAAGACGTCCTTACTAACACCATGTTGTGATTGTTCCGGTGCTAGCTTATGCCTTAGTAAACATTTTCCCATATTCTCATTCATCTCCAAATCATACCTAAGGACTTCTAATCTAACTATGGAATGTCCCTGGGTAGATCTCTTCGGTTATGGTTGGATCATAGGACTAATGCCTAAACTTAACCACCTTATGATTTCATAAACATTATGAAATAGTTCGTTGTTGGGTATTTGATCGTAACCATAAAACTTTTTTTGAAAATTAATCAAAGTGTTTGTGATAGAAATCAAAATATTTTAGCACTTTGAAAATTTTATTTTATGAAATACCCCCTACAAATGTGCATCGATATGTTTTGCACATAAAGGTAAGAGTCCGCACTTGAGTCTTAAATAATCACATTTTAATCACATTTTCTCCCCTTATCAAAGTAGAAAATTTCTTGATATTTTGGATAAATTGATTAAAATTTACATGTTTTGAAAAACTTGTGGGAAGAAAAATGTTTATATAAATTAAGCATGAATAACATAAAACATTTTTCTTTTACTCCCCCTCAATTGACGATGTGAGGGGAGGAGATAGTGTTGAGTACATAATTTAGAAGGATGTGACTTATTATTAAAGAATTTTTGAAAATTGTACTCAAACAATATATGTTTTTTAACACAAAAAATGGTTATGAAAGATTGTGTTCAAATACATTAAAACTTTGGATGTGAATCTCAAATGAGACAAGATGCCTCGGGTATAACATGCGTAGTACAAGAACTAGGACGTTAGACCTTTCACCAGTGGACGTAATCTGAAGATTAACACAAGAGTATTAAAAAATACCTGGGTGCATAGTGGTGAGGTGAGAAAAGTTTGGAGTGTTTAGCACACATTTTTAAACACTTTTGAATTATCATTTGAGAAATTCTTGAAAATTATGCGCAAACACAACTTGAGAATCACATATTCATGTTTTGGATACATAAAATATTCTGAAATAATGTATCAAGACATATTTAAACTTTGGTTTTGAAAAGCTCCCCTTTAAAAAATGCATTTAATTCCAAAATTTTAGGGAGGAAGGGAGTGTTGAACGCACAATTTTGAAAGATTTTAGAGGACTATTTTGAGAAATTATTGAAAAATTGTGTTCAACATTTTGAAAACCACTAAAACTTGAGCTCATCGACTTTTAATGTCATGATGAATATGCTAAAGGTTAAGAATATTTCTCTTCTTTTGATAAGGATAAGCGCACTAATGCGTACACTTTCTTTTTCTTTGAAACACAGGTTGTAATCAGAACTAATTACAAGCCTTATAAAAATTAGAAATGACATGTTTTAAATCATTTGAACTCACGCTCGAAATTTATTTACCGTCCCGTGTTATTATTGAATGACATTTCTAAGATCGTATATATTATCGATTTCGAGAGACATGTTGAAAAGGATATTTTTGTATTTTTTTAAATTTTCTAATTTTATATTTTTTTATAGTTGATGTGTGTTTTGCAAGCTTTAAATTTATAATACTAGAAATACTGATTTTTACTAAAAACACATCACTCGGGCAAGTATACCCTTTCGTGTATAGTATAGTTTTAGGTAAGTCCAGGTCATCCCAAGAGAATTATAGTTTTCACAGTTTGTAATTAAGGTGCTAAGGCTAAAATGATTGTCACGGATCAAATTAACCAAAACATGAATATATCGAATATTGTAAAGAAAGCGATTAAGAGATGATTCAAGCAAGAAATTAAAGCATGTTTATTTAGGCAATGATCACTAAGACATAAAGTGTTTTGGATAGTGTTTATAAGTTTAGAAAGCAAGATATCACAAGTTACAAATCCTTTCGGCCTTTAAGTGTAACAAGTATTTATATCGATAAATAACAAGGAATCATTTCAGCCTATAATCATTGTTATCACCAATATTATGTGGAATGACAAAACACAGATTCATAAATACCCTTTCGGCCTTTATACTTAGTCAAATATGTTTTACCAATTCAATAAACACATATCCAAACACTCCATATCAAAGATCACATATCGCCCAAACAAACACAAAATGACTACTTCATAATCAAAGAGATGAAAATCATAACAATCTTATAAATTCCAAAAAACTTCATATTAAAAGAGTTGTAGGAATTATACCAAATGATTACAAGTTTAACGATTCGACAATTAGATTTCCCAATCGAAAACTATTCTAAAACCCAAGCTATCAATTACTATCGTCCTGAACCCTTAAGTATTGTCACTACTCTTGAAATTCGTGATTAGATAGTGTGGAATGATGGGAGAGTTGTTGTGGAATTGTGTGTGTGAGATGAGAATTTCCTCTTAATTTATAGGTTGGGCGAGGGCAAAAGTGCGAAGCACTTCCTTGAGAAGTGCGACATACTTTTCTTCTTTAATGCGTAGATCTTTAATGCTGAGATGAAGGGCGGCGCACTTGATGTAGAAGTGCATCGTACTTAGGGTATTAACTGTCCTTCATTAACTTCATCCTAAAGTGCGGCATACTTCCTGAGAAGTGCAGTGTACTTTGCTTGATTCTTAGACTTAGTATTATCTTCTTTTATCCTTTTCTTCTGTAAAATACTTGTGTCTTTAGTCATTTTGAGCTTGAGATGTCTTCAAGTAAACCTGCACATATTTTATGCTTTTAAGTATCGAAAGTTCTTATTATTAACCAAAATAGATATATAAAAGCATAGATAACACATATAAAAATATGTATAATTTAAGCGTTATCAAATCATCCCACAGTTAAACTTTGCTTGCCCTCAAGCAAATCTAAGAAAAGAAATTTATAAACAAGGTTCCTACATGACAAGACATGAATTTTTTTTATTTATATATATTTAAATTTTGATAGTTTTTATTTTTTATTTAAAAAAGTTAAATTTTGTTGAGTGTGAAAATATCAAAAATATTTAGTGTTTTTTAATAAATAAACGCAAAAGGCACAAGCACCCCTCCCACTTAAGGGTTTGCTTGTCCTCAAGTAAAATATGGAAAAGAACTAAGCTTTACAAAACAAAATGGAATTATGAAAAATATTGATTTTTAATATGTGAAAACAGAGATGTTTGACAATACCAACGATCTTCAAGATGTAATAACAAGACTAAGCACCTCACGAATAAGGAAAGTATAATTCACTCAAACACTCGTATGTGATGTAATAGAGGGTAAAAGGGAAATCATACTCATTTGCCCAGACATGATTCATTTCATACCATAGGCTTGTACAAGAAACAAAACTGCACCGACATGGCGTAAGCACCATGCATAATTATCAAAAGAGGACTTTTAATTGGGTTGTAACGTTAGGCAAAGGGTTAATAAGGGTGTGGATAAGGCATGGGAAATATACTGAAATGGTTTTATAATATACATGTCGACAAGTCTAAAAAACTCATGTTGCTAGTTACTACAACCCACAAACCCGTGAGACAACTGAACCTCTCATCAATATATCCGGCACATATCATAATATAACAATACGCCACAAATGCTGACAACAATCCAACTCTTACTCATCATTTTTCTTTTTCTCTCTTTTTTTCTTAGAATTTTTTTTCTTTTTCATTTTTTTCAGAACCAACAATTCCCCCACACTTAGTATAAGCATATACCATAAAAAATACGAAACACGAAGTCTGCAGTATTCATGTTCGTTGAAATGGCACAACTCTCATAACAAAGTGCGAACAAACTATAAGCAAAAATCAACCAATCATACCGAGCAACTAGAAACCAACCATAGGGACATTCGACAAGGGGTAAGGCTAGGCTAAAGGTTATATATATATATATATATATATATATATATATATATATATATATATATATATATATATATATATATTGTTTAAAGTGGATGACTAAAATGAATAGAATGGCTCAACGGGTTAAACTAGAGGTATCTAGCACTAAAGATGAGTGCTACAAAAGGGTTTTATTATGGGTGGTTAGCTAATCAGTGTAATTAGCTAAAAGAATATGTTAAATGGATGGGCTAATTTGGTTTAAATCCTACGTTTCCTCTTTATCACTTAAAAATACCTATATCACACGAACATGATCTCACTGCGGTCTCGTAATGATTGTCAAACACAAGTTCTAGAATCAATATATCACCGACACACTCATACAATTTTTAAACCGATACCAATGCTCTAGAAAAGGCGACAAATTACAAATACACGACCGTAACTGTAACACCCCCATATTTGACATATAGCAGGGGAAGCTAATTTGGGGGCATTACTTCATAAATCAACAGTCATAGTCATAGAAAACGACTCAAAAGAGACGTTTTGGAAAATTTAGTTATCATTCAATAATATATCAGAGTTTTACAAAAGAGGTTCCAAAGTACATCGAAAACATAAAGTTTGAATGATAACAAGTTTGGACGTCCTCAAGTCTAATGCCACTTCGTGCCATAGTTTGCTCAATTACCTGAGATAAACATGCCAATACAACGGTTGAGTGAAATTCACAGTGTTTGAAATGTAATAGTTGAATACAAGTTAATTAAATAGTAATATAGTTGCAACGAATACAATTATCATGGTAAACAATATTATTGTCCTAAGCTCATGCAACCAAACATTAACATCCGAAGTCAATTTAACGACTTGAAGGAACAACTGTCCTTAAGGAAAGGTAACTTGCCAAAGTTACCCATTGTTCTCAAATATAGTGCGTTTGGTTACCCCATGTACGGGTACACCAATGGGAGTCGTCACCCCTAATAGATCTATCCACAATATTCATGTTCACTCGCAAGTGACTAATGTTTCATGATTAAGAAATACTGGCAGTGAAGGCAAACTTAGGCAATAATACATCAGGATAGCATATAGTTAGAAAAATACTTGTATTCATGGTTTATAGCATGTATCTCCCCACGGAGTTTAGAAAACATGTAAAGGTGGGACTATGAACTCACCTTATCAAGGTAGTTGATTGATTTGAAATTTAATTCAAATGGGAGTAAACAACCTCGTCATGCAACCTGGAGTAATATGTTAAGTCTTAGTTTGATATTTCAAAACTTTATTTCATAAAGTTTAACGTAAATGATTTTGGTTTGATAGTTCATGAAAACATCGTATCACTGTTCGGGCTATCATAATCCAGAGGTCATGTAGTAAACGTTTGAGGAGCTAGGACATTTTAAATCGTAAATCCAGCAACTCGTCAAAATGTCTACCCAAATGAAACCCCTCACATGAAACTCCATAGTAACGTGATACGTTATAGATTAAATGAAAGATTTTATCATTTTAAGTTTCTTCAAAAGCTGGTGGATGATAAATTTATTTATGTTAAATATATAACATAATTATTTTATAGTGTTTCGATCGATGAATGATAACGATAAATGTGTCGGGTTTTAATAAAATTGAGTCTTATAATATTTAAATAAATTTTTATAATTAATATAAAAATATCACATTTTATACCTTTGAGAATACGAAAATGACAATATATACCCTTGGTATATATTAATTTACAATTTAACCCTTTAATTATATTTTTAAAACATTAAACCTTGAACTTTCAAGTATGACAAAACAAACCCCTGAAGTTTAACTTTAGGATAATTACATTTTTGGCCCAAAAGTTTAATATTTTCAAAATTTACAATGTATACCCCTTTGCATGAAATGTTTTGCGATTTAAGTCCAAAAACCATATACTTCACATTTTTTCAAATCCAATTTAGTTTTGCAGCATTTAGCTTATCATAATAAGCTAAAATAAGTTTGGTTTTATAGTTTTAACAAGCTTATAGCTTGTGAAAAGAGCTTATGAGCTCAAAAATCCAATTAGGGTGCGTTTGGCTTTAAAATTAGGATCCAAAAGCTTAGAGCTTTTAAGGTTTGTTTTAATGCTTATAAAAATGATAGGTTAGCTTATTAAAATAGCTTTTAAGACTAGCTTTTAGCTTATAGCTTATTAGGGTTTTGAAAGAAGGGTTTTAGGTTTTTAGGGCACGGTTTAGTTTAGGAAAACCAAACAAATGAGTTTGTGGTTCAAGAATTTATACAAGTAACTTAAATACAACTTATACATGATCTACAATGATACAATAGCTTACGGAACGAGTTATAGGACTTACTAGCACATGAATGGGTTGAAATGAGCAAAAACAACTCAAAACCTTTAGAAATGAATCAAGAGACTTCTTTCTTCTTGTTTCTTGGCTTCTACTTGCTGTAAACTTTCTTCTTTATCTTCCTTAGACTTGTTTTGATCATGATTTGAGTATGTGTTGAGTTTTAGAGATGAATTGGAAAGTATGTATGTGTGCGAGTATATATAGGGCTCAAAATGGAGTAGTGGCCAAGTTTACTTGGAGTGGTGGCCAAGGGTGTAGATAGAATGACAATGGAAAGCTAGGAAAGTAGTATGGAGAGGTGTAAGGTGGTGGTGAAGGGTGCGGTTTACAAAGGGTGACGAGGGGGTGTTTTTGCTTGGTAAGCAAGGGTGGTGATGGAGGTGGTATGGTGGTTGCTTGGTAATGAGAAGGTGGCTAGCAAGTAGGTAAGTCATGATGGAGTTAGGGTGCTTGCTAGGTTAAAACTTAGTTTAGAACTAGTTTAAGGTTTTTAGGGTTTTCGTTTAGGGTTAGGGTTAGGGTTAGGATTAGGACGAGCTAGGTTTAGGGTTTAGGATTAATAATGTTTCAAATGCGGTGCATTGGAGAGTAGTAAGTTGTGTTTAAAAGGTTGTACAAAATTTCTTTAGAAATTGGAGGGAAAACGCCTAATTTGAATGTTGTGCTTAATCGGGTTGTACATTGAGCTTAAACAAGTTGTACTAGGGTTTAGGAGGGAATATATATTCAAAAGTTATGCATTGTACACTTGTACACATGTCTTGAAAGCTTGTACATTTATTTTGTATGTAAACATTACATATAGTTAGGGTTTTGTTATAAACGTTAACGTTTAAAATCCGTTTTGATATAACGTTATGGAAAGTACGTTAAATAGATAACGTATGGATAAAATGATGATTAAAACATATTGCTTGACATATTATAACATTTACTTGCTATAAACGTTGATGAAATTGGCATTGGTAGGTTGTGTGAGCTCGTTTACTTTAGTTATGAAAGTTACGTTGCATAATGATTGGAATAAAGTGAAAATCTTTCCATGAAAATAGTTGTACTTAATTTAATAAGTAGATATTACATTGGTGAAAATTGCATCTAATTTAATAGATGGATAATTATATTGATGAAAATTATAGGTTGTTATAGTAACGATGGATGAGACACTTGCAATTGCATTCAAACCTTAACTCGAGAAAGCTAAAGGCAAAAATTATCTTAGGTATCAAAGATGGATATATGAATTCCTTAAGATCTAAACCTTACATTTTTTGGGTGATTGGTATAAATGCGCAAGTAATGTTATCGATCCTGAGTTGGATCTTCTCTATCAATCAGGACACATCTCTGGTTTCAAAACTTTATTAACTAACTATGTTTTATTCTAATATATTAACCTAAGTGGAAAAAAATATATTAGATTTTTAGATTAAAAAAGGGCGAACAAAAATTTATACTTTTAATAATGAGTTTGATTTTCCAATTTATTTTCTCCTCACACTTAAGTTTATCAATATGCGTAATTTAGACAGTAACTTAAAGAGTAGGACAAGCGAGAAAATTAAATATAAGTGAAACGAGACTTCCCGAGGCTCATAAATGATCGGTTGAATTCTGAAAGATAAGGCGTGAAACCAAAACGCCAAGCATAAGCATATGAATTCAGTCACATATAATATATCGATCCAAATATATCATTTCTCACGTGTAATACTACCACCAATCCAAGCCCCACCTGTTTTATTAATATGAAAAATAAACAAAACTACAAAAACCGTAAAATACAAAAGCGCATTTTCGTAGGCATCACGGTTGCATTTAGCATATGCAACAAGCCTTTAAACCCGTCGGTTTCCCCGAGTGGACGAGTTATAGTCTCGTGAGGCTTTCCAGCGAACACACCCACAAAGTTCATTAAATTTCTTCTTGGATACAGTAGTCAAGTTCGAAACACACGGTCCCATGCACATCACACTTAAAAACTGTAAAGTTTTTGTTATAATATATTTTTTAGTTTTTTTATATTATTATTATTTACTGTTACTACTATATTATTTAGTATTATTATACTTAACTTGATTTAAGATTCCTTGACAATACGGTTCAAGTGGGAATGATCTACTATTAAACGTTAAGGGTACGAGATTTTTGGTATGTACTCACGGAGTGGATATTCATTTGTTTTCACCACGTGATAGTCCCTTTGTGAGGCATTAATAGGTTTATATTTTTTGATTTGATTGTTAAAGATAATAGGAGGTGGTGGATCTTCTTGAATCTTCGAATGATCATCGGGCTTTCCACTCCTAGTGAATACGGAATTCACTTGCTCGGTGTGAGCTTGAGGAGGAGGTGGTGGTTTAGTCTGATCGGTTTGTTCTGAAGATAAGTTTTGAGACTTCTCCCACTCATCTATTTTTCTTTCCATGTTTTTAAAGATAGTTTGGAAATTCTTTTCGTTTTGCTTCATCTTTAAAATCATATCATTAACATTGTTCTTGAAAAACATATTTGAAACTCTTTGACCATCCAAGAATTTGGAGATTGATTTTTTAAGATCAGTTTTAGATTGATCGTCCCTTTCAAAAAGTTTATCAGGAACAATTCTCATGCTGCGGATATAACCTTTGAAATGTTTGAGATCATTTTTCACATCATTGTTTAATTCTGTGAGTGATTTCCCGGAATCATTAGGATCATACTGGGATTGACTAGAATATGAATTATGAGAATCTTGGTTTTGATAACCTTCAGATTGTAATTTGCTTCATGACGCTCACACATCGGCATGTCATCGTTCATTCAGTTTTTAGAAGCGTGGTTATCTTCGCGTTGTTATAATTCTTACGCATCTCATGCATCTCTTCTTTTAAGCTCTGGAACTTAGAATCTATTTTTATAGTTAGAGCTTCCAATTTTTCCGTTAATCGAGAGTTATCATCATTACTATTACTTCCATCGGCCAAAGCAACCGATTTTTGATGATGTTCATTTTGAGATTTAGTGGACCAATCAAGTTTGAAAAGGACTTTGTGATCAAGAAATTGAAAGGCTTGATTAGGACTTTCGTAAAGGAAGATTCCTCTAGTTGTTTCATCTAGGATTGCTTGAGTGGGTTCGTCTAGACCGTGATAGAATATATGAATAATAGCTCCTTCTGTCTGACCGTGCCCATGGATTTTTCGAAGCATGTTCTTGAGTCGTAACCAGTCTTTGGTTAGACTTTCACATTAGTTTTTATAGAAATTTCTGATTTCAAGTAAAAGATGGTTAAATAACGAAGGTGGAAAGAATCTATTTATAAAACACTTCTCATTTGATCCCATGATGTTAAAGACGCTTCATTAAGTTAATTAAACTAGGTTTTAGCTTCATCGCACAAATAATAGGGAAATATTAAAAGCTTAACAGCTTCGCTTTGAGTTTCACTATATTTGAACACGTCGCAGATTGCGAGGAATTTACGGATGTGGTCATGCGGATCGGCCCGCAAATGACTATCGAATTTATTTTCCCGAGTTATATTTAAATGAGTACTATTGATAACAAAGTTGTCATTAACATCTGGTCGAACAATGATAGATTTAGGAGTTGGTGCTATAATCTTAGCAGTAGCTGGCTAGTCCTAAGAATTGGCGTATTTCTGTAGGTGTGGTAGGGGATGCCCAATTCTTAACTGCTTCAATCATGGCGGGGTCAACGTGTGAATTCCTTGACTGTCAATCCCACGGGTGCCCAGAGAAAGTTGGCATGATAATGAATCAGGAATCACATTTGGAGAAACTTGGCATTCAATTTCTCCTTTTGATAATCTAGGAGTATTCTCAGGTGATCAGACCGTAGCTCTTCCTTTGTTACATGAGTAGATAAGAATAATCACAATGAACACTATCACAAATTTAACCATGTATGGTTACACACATTGGTTTTATGAAATCCAATGAACACAACCGTGCTATATTTAAACCAAATGGCAATTACTGAAATTCAATAAGTGTCCGTAATCGCGTTCTGAAAGCAGTCTTGGGAATATCTCATACCCTACTCTCATTTGGTGATAGCCTGATATTATTAAGTCGAATCTTTGAGTAAACACTCAAAAGGTCCACGCGAACCTTGATGTTTGGCGAAAAAAATAAGCATCGATCCAGGGTAATGGGTAACTGATTCTTTACGGTGATGTTTATTTCAGCTCCCCGTAATCGATACACATTCCTGAAAGATCGTCTTTATCTATTTAACAAATATGAAGACGAGCTCCCTAATGGTAAAGTAGCGAGTTGGGTCGGATAAAACCTCGCCTGCTAACTCTTATAGTTGGTTTGGATAGTATCCGTGCATTTCCTGAAGGAGCCTAATATGAAACGTGCTCCGGCTAACTGGTGGCCGCACCAGTGCATTAAATCGATTAGGAATTCCGTACTTAGGCGAACGGAGGAAGGCTGGGTAGAACTTCAAGAAAGACTTTCAGAAATTCCGTCCTGACAACAGTGGTAGTGTCTTTCGCATACCGTTTTTTGTCTGACTTCATCTTCTCCCCATAACTTTGTGCTCCAAACTTGAACATCCTCTTGATATATACCTTTCGTTTAATTACAGGATATGAGGCTTAGTCGTTATACTTTGATCACAACACATAGATAACAGTAATCCACCGTCGATTGGGATGTGGTACGATCTTTCTCATCACAGGAATAATTCTAGCATGTATACTATGGATAAACAATCCAAAACCAATGACGACATCGGGAAACTACCGAGTTATAATTGGCATGAGATCAATAGTTCAAAGGGTTGGTTTAGCAAAATCGAGTGCAACCCTGGATAACGTGGTAATTAGTTGCCTGACTAGGTTACCATCGGGTCCATTTCAATGACTTAAGTAGTAACAACGTGTTATAGATGGGATATTAAAGCATAGAAGCAAAAGATATAAGGATACAAAACTTTATTTGCTCCTGCATTTCAAATAAAACTCTAGCTAGATGTTGGTTTAGAAGGAACGTACCCGTGACTATGTTCGGGTTTTGGTTAGCGTTCTTGTGCCTCAGCAAGTATGCTCTTCCATAGGCATTGTTGTTTGTTTTTGTGTAACAACCCTAAATTTTCATCACTGTAATATCTACTTATTAAATTAAGTACAACCTTTTTCACGAGAAATTTTTTGCTTTATTCCATTATGTAACATACTTTACATTTCCAAAGTAAACGAGCTCACGCAACAACCAATGCTAACTACAACAATGTTTACATTATGTAAACATCCTAATATGTCAAGTCTATGTTTAAATATCATTTTTACCATGTACATTATCCATTTAACGCACCATTTACAACGTTATTCCAAAACAAGCATTATACGTTAACATTTATTCCAAAAACCCTAATTACATGTCAAAACAAGTGTACAAATGTTCAAAGCATGTGTACAAGTTACAATTCCAAACTTTTGAATATCTTTATTCCCTCCAAACCCCTAGTACAGACCTTCTAAAGCTTATGTACAGTCAATTATGCATGAAAATACAAACAAGGTCATATTTACTCCTAAATCATGTTTATATCTTACCACCACTTTAACACACAAGAAAAGCAACGTACAAACACCCAATCACACTCCTAAACCCTAAAACCTACATCCCTAAACTCATCTAAACCCTAATACTAAAACCCTAATTCATCTAACCCTAAACCAAAATCATAAAACCATAGCAAACACATTACACCTTAAACTAGTTCATAGTTTTCAGAATCTGATCCGTTAATAAAACATAAGATCTGGGCAAAAATCAGTAGGTTCTGTGTCACACCCCGCCAAGGCGGAAACGCAAGGCGCGACATAGGATATTAACATAGCACATGGTATCTTTATAGAGAAATACTAAATAGGGTAATAAATGCAAAGACACAACGTGTCATGAAAACATCCACAATCCAACGACAATGTAAGGGTGATAGGGGTTACCATCCGTACAAGTCTTACAATATCAAAACAAAGTCTAAAAATCAAATCAACATATTGTTCAAATAAAACAGCATAGCAAAATCATAGATCTTCAACTTGCATCTTATGGCCACTAGCAACTCTCCGAGCCTCAATGCTTATTAACTTGAAGTACCTGAAAACGATGCAAAACACGGAATTCAACCACTAGGTTGGTGAGATGTCATAGGTTTTAGACACCAACCTCAAAACATTTCAAAGACAATTCAAACATTACTGTGATAAAGATAAAAAGTTGCATAGCATATCATGAACTATCACATACTACAAATCATTCAGCTCAATTCAACACAGTTCACATCAATATAGCTCAAACAAAATAGTTCAGTTCAAAAGAAGCTCGGCTCAACCCCAAAGTAGGAAGGAATGATCAACATCCAATCAACCCTGCTCCCCACTAGTCATTCTCATTCAACACATAGCAGTAAATAGAGTCATAAAGGCACATGCCATATTCAGCTCAACCATCAAATATACACAGTAGAATGAAAACATTCAATACTCATTGCAGATCGTTTTCACTCCCTGAATGAAAAAGTCTTAGAAAAGATAGGGGCTATGACACAAACCTGCTTGCGCTGCTACATAAAGCAATTACACTCTTGCTCAAAACAATAACATATAAACTTTCGTAACAATTGCAAACTAAAATGTCTAAAACCAACGTATCAACCCTAAATGTGAAGGGATTTATTATATTCTAGTCATATTTCCTAACCCACATTTTCTTATCAATTAGAAACACTTTTTAATCCGTTTTAATACCTACACACTTGTACGTCACCCTTACAAATTTTCTGCATAAAATGTATTTTTTTCACCCTACACGTGTGACCAAAAACCCCCCAACCAAATGGTTCCAAAAATTCGTAACAAAAAATTTTACAGACTACCTATATGTCTTACGAGACACAAAAGTTTCCGTCCGCCATAAACCCTAACCCTTTTTAATAAACCATCAATTAGAAAATTGTTTTCACAAAACTGACCCAGATTTGCCGAAAAACTGACCTTCCCAAAAGTTGGTACAAGGCTAGGACCACTTAAAAATTAATTATTATTTTCAAAAAAAAATTGCCGAAGACTACACACAATATATGAATTAACCACAAACCAAGTTTAGCTTCCAGAAAGAAGTCTAAGTATTTTTATAAAAATCAAAATCCAAAGACAGAAAAATTCGCAGATTTTGGTGACGATGTCTGCAACTGTAATTTGTAACGACTTCCGACCTCAAAAAACCGTTGGTGCCGGAATTTCTGAAAAGTAGACATCGAACATATACATTTAAAAAAAAAGAATCAGTTCAATTGCAATTCTCCAACTAGGAGGGAATAAATAGGCGATCCCGTTAAGTATTGACAAACTTTTCTGCCGGCGAATTCAATTCCGAATTTAACCTACTTAACTCTCATAACACCATTAATATAATCCTAATCATGCATTAAACATCACCATAACACTAATTACCCATTAAAATCGCAGTAAATTTCTTAAACCCCCAATTTGTATTATAAACCTAATTAATTTTTCTATAATTAACCTAATCCATCAACTAGATTTTAATCAAAACAATAATTAACAAGGTTTAGGTTATTTACCTTAAGTTCTTGAATACAATTTTTTTTTTTTCTTCTTCATGAAGTTGCCCCAATGGCAAATCAAAGGAGGAGGAAAAAAAAAAAGATATGATTTTAGGTTTTTTTTTTTTGTATTATACTTAGCCATATTTTTACTTTACTAAAACTCTTTTTTTTATTTTTTTTCCTTTTCTTTTCTCTTTTTTTTCCAACCGGCCCTCCCTCTTTTTTCTTTTTTTTATTAATTAGTTTTGTTTAACATTACCTTAAATTTTTGTAATTATTTAAGTCCATATAACTATACCTTTTTATTTAAACGTAAATTACCACGCTTTCTAAAAATAACTTTTCATTTCTAAACTCACTTTCTAAATATGGAAAGTTACACATAACTTCCATATTTCTTTTCACACTTGCTCAAAATCTCATGCTGCAATGATAAAGAATCATCAAATTTCGTAAAATAATCTCATTCACGGAGTTCCACCTCATGAACCTTCTCATTTCTAGTCAAATAATCACCAAATCACATAAATTCACATAAAATAACACACAATTAGAATCTAAGAGCACATTCTAACCTGATCAAATCACGCGGTTGCTACATTATCCCCACCTTAAGGGAATCTCGTCCCGAGATTCAACTAGTGCTTTCCACATCACGGCTCGCAAACAAATAAGGATACTTCGACTTCATATGTCCACGACTTCCCAAAGTATACTTCTCTGGCAACGCTTAAGTCCCATCTAACCTTTTACAATCGGGATCCTACTACTCTTTACACTCTCTTAATTCTCGTCCATTATCTCACACACAAGGCCTCTTCATCAAAACGCAAGGTCTGGTCGAGCTTTAATTTCATCTAAAGATACATGCAATCCTTCCTTGACTAAACACTTCTTCAAGTTTAGACATAGCAATAAAATGAAATGTGTCCATGCACACCTACTAACTCATCAATGCAACCTTATTCGATAAGTCAAAACTGGTCCCGATCCTCTCAAGGACCTCAAACGACCCACATACCTAGGTACAGTTTTCCTGTACTTTCCGAAACCGCATAACACCTTTCCAGGGCGAACTTTTCAACAACAACTCTATCACCCTACATTTAAATTCCTACCTTTTTCCGACCGATAATCAGCATAACTCTTCTGACGATTTCTCGGCCGCTTGAAGCTTCACCTATAATTTACCGACTACCTTGTCATTCGATTCCTGTACCAACTCAGGACCTATCAATCTACCATCACCATCTCCAGAGCCCATAAAACGGGTGACCATAACACTTTCATATCCATAATAGAGCCACGAATGGAGCACAACGAAAGCTTACACAGTGTAAAACTATATATAAGGAAAACACTCGGCAACTGGTAAATGGGTATCCCAGCTACTCACCAAAATCTATGACACAAGCTCGCACATATCCTCCAAAGACCTGTAACGTAACTCTCTGTCTTGTCGGCCGGAAATAAGATAAAAAATTAAGAAATTCGGGGTTTTTAGGTGATAACGTGCTCATATCCGAACGAGTTTCCTAACGCTTTTATGAAATGTCTGCCTTGCCAGCAGTCGCGATGTAGAACCTCGCATCACGATTCTGAAATGATCGACACTGGAACCCCATGACGCGCAACAATTCTGTCCAAATATACCTTTGCCAGCATCTCATTACTAGAAAAATCCTCCCGGTATAGGCGGAGGGGACAGCGGAAGGGGGTGAGCTGAGCGGTTGAGAATGGGTTAAAGCCGAGAATCACCGGGGAGCGAGACCGATATAGCAAGGGACTGACCACTATCGTTCTAGGCAAGAGAAGCGTGGGGTTGGATGGTATAAATGCGGGCGGTGTGTAATGGTTTTCGGTCCCACTTCCATTCCGGTATCTCAGGCTGTTGCAATAAGCCCGATGGTCTCTGATGTTCGGCTTTTACCTTTGCACAAGTCAGACACTCGCTGACATACACCGCGATGTCCTTCTTCATCCCTGGCCACCAATACATATCTCTCAAATCATAGTACATTTTATCCGCACCAGGATGTACAGAGTACCATATTATATAATGCCGCCTCGTCCATTATAACTGTCCTTACTCCTCCCATCAATGGAACCCATACTCGATCCATAAAATACAAGCTTCCATCCTCTTTCTTTTCCATCTGCTGAACTAAGTTATACAACTTTTCTTCCCGTACATCTTCCTGACTCAAAGCTTTACCCTGTGCCGCACAATTCATACTTTTATCCCCGGACTGGATTTGTGTAATAGCCATTGCCCCGACTGCTAGCTTCAAACCTCTCTTTTCTACTAAGTGCATCTGCCACCGACATTGGCTTAACCCCCGGATGGTACCTTATCTCACTCTCATGAATCACTAAATAATTCCGATCCCCCTCCTCGACGCATATTCAACTCTTTCTGATCGAAGATGTGCTGCAAACTCCTGTGATCCGTGTAAATTACACTCTTTGTACCGTACAGATAATGCCTCCATATCTTCAAAGCAAACACCACAGCTCCTAATTCAAGATCATGTGTAGTATAGTTCTTCTCGTGAATATTACTTGTCTTGATGCATAGGCAATCCCTTGTTTCTTTCTTTGCATCAAAAACGCAACCCAATCCTCTATTGAAGCATCACATACAACTACAAATCCTCTACTCCCCATCAGGAAGTGATAAAATAGGTTCATCACACAACCTTACTCTTCAACAGCTGAAAGGCTTCCTCCTCTGCTCCGCACCCACTCTACTTTCTTATTCTTCTAAGTTTAGCCAAAGTAAGCGGTTTTGCAATGCTTAGAGAATCACAATGAAACGCCGATAGATACCCCTGCCAAACCTAAAAATAGACCGAACTTCATTAGGGCCGAAGTGGGCTATCCAATTCTTCACTTGCCTCAACCTTTCTTGGATCCACGTGTATACCCTCCTGGTTAATCACCATGACACTAAAAAGTGTACCTCTAGCAGCCAAAATTCGCCTTGTGAAACTAGCAAAAGCTTCTTCACGTTCTCCCCTCTCAAATAACTCTAGAAACCACCTCAAATGGTCTTCGTGTTCTTCTATACGTCTTTGAAGTATTAAAAAATCAGATATCATCTATTAACACTATCACGTGACTAACTTAACCTAGATATAGCTTACAAACTCGGTTCATCAGGGAGGCCATAAAACTGCTGGGCATTAGTCAATCCGAAGGGCAATACTACTACCACAGTAACTCAAAATGACCATATCTTAGTTCAAAGGAAGGGGGTGCTTCAGTTTTTCGTATGTCATCTTCATGTCCCACAAAGCTGTGATGAAATCACCGAATCTAAAGTCTATCATAGAAAAATAACGCGCGCCCCTGCAACTGATCATACAAGTCGTCCTATTTTGAGGGAGAGGAAATCGGTTTTTAACAGTCTACTTGTTTAATTCTCTATAATCAATACACATCCCGAAACGAACCATCCGTCTTCTTCACAAATAGCACCAAAGGCCTCCCCATTGGGAATGCTCGGTCTGATAAACCCTTGTCTTTGTAATCATGAAGTTGACTTACAATTCTTTGCATCTCTGACGGTGCTAGGGGTTAAGGGGACCTTGCTACACAGGTGTCCCCTCCGCCACCAGATCTATTCGGAATTCTACCGTGCCTTAAGTGGTAGACGCAGGCAAGTCCCTTCTGGAAACACCATAAACATACTCTCGCACAATAGAATAACGTCCTATCTTTGGTTCATCTACCTACACATTCATCAATAATTTTGCTTTTGTCCCCTACTGGCTCGTATCCTCCCTGATTCCTATAGCGTTTCACCTCCTACAATAGGTATCTCTACTACTTTCTCATTACACTAATATACCGCTTTTATTTCGCGCAAACCAATCCATAACCCACTAGGACATCAAAACTACCATGTCCCTATGGGAATCAAATCAAATAGAAAACAGGAATTTTCCTAATTTAGTTTTTGCAATCAAGGAAAATCCTATCGACGCTCAACCTCAGATATGTACCATGAGCCTTTCACCATTGTAAGTTCGTTATTCAGCCAAAGAGCTGGCACAGCCATACTTCACAATCCTCTGGTTATCTAGACAACAAAGCCGCTTTTGTCAATCACATAGTTTCTATTTTCTCAGAACGCAACGAGTAAGATGCCACTAGCACCTCCCTTCCCATCATATTGCTAGCTTGGGGTCCACGAGGCAACGGCCTGGAAGGTCTATATAAGAACTAACGCGCGCTGAGAGCGTGGCATGGTAAATTAAGCATGTGATCCACCATTTGGCATTCTGACATGGGTTGACATTTGCAGTTCACTTGACTTTGACAATTTGGGGAATGAAGTTTCTGAAGCGGGGCTCAGCTAATGGAGTAGCTAAGTTGGCTTGATCGCCCCGTGTAGAGAGTGTCTATAATCACCATTTTCTGACAATATTACCGAATTAATTAAGCAAGGAAGAATAGGGTTTCCTAGACCTATCATCCTAACACTTACAATATATTACTAACCAACATATGCTTTATATAAAAACATATTCTCTATTAAATCATAACATAAAACCATAGAAAAAAACAACACTACAATGATAATAGCATTAAGGTCACAAGCTCCATCGTGTGTGAAACCTTTTATAATTATGTCGGCCACCATAATTAACTGCGTCTTTTGCACACCGTGTACTTAATTATCCAAACAACACCTCTCAATGATAGCATGCATTTCCATAAAGCACACCAAATTTTTCAACATATCAAGGATAATCAAATAATTAAATAACACAGTATTCCAATTATCAAGAATTGATAATAAAATTGAAGAAACAAAGGTATCACTAAGATTAGGGCAAATTGTAACCTATGTTCACTACGAAGAAACAATAAACCCTAATACGCATCTACTTCCAGGACACCTAGGTTATAGTCTAGGTTCAACCACCAATTCCACTATACCAGGCTCTGATACCATCTGTCAAAAGCCCCGCCAAGGCGAAACGCAAGTGCGCGACCTAGGATATTAAAATAGCACATGGTATCTTTATATAGAAATACTAAATAGGGTAATAAATGTCGAAAGACGACTAACCGTGTCATGAAAACATCCACAATCCAACGACAATGTAAGGGTGATAGGGGTTGCCATCCGTACAAGTCTTACAATATCAAAACAAAGTCTAAAAATCAAATCAACATATTGTTCAAATAAAACAGCATAGCAAAATCATAGATCTTACTTAAAACTTCACATGCTCATATGGTCTCACAAGCAACGTCTCCGTAGCCCCCACAAATGCCTTATTACTTGAATGTACCTAGAAAACGTGCAAAAACACGTCAAACACTAGGTGGTGAGATGTCAATAGGTTTTAGACACCAACCTCAAATTGTTTCAAAGACAATTCAAACATTACTGTGATAAAGATAAAAAGTTTGCATCGCATAACATACGAACTAATCACATACTACAAATCATACCAGCTCAATAACAACACAGTTCACAATCAATAAAACTCAAACCAAATTAGTTCAGTTTCAAAAAGAACTCGGCTCAACCCAAGTGTGGGAAGTGAATGGAACCAACGATCCAGATCCAACCCAGGCTTCCACTTTTCCATTCTCATTCAACACTAGCATTAATAGTCATAAAGCACATCATTTTCAGCTCAACCATCAAATATCACAGTAATAAAACATTCAATACTCATTGCATAATTTTCAAACCACGCCCAAAGAAAAATCTTAGAAAATATAAGGGGCTATGACACTCACTCCTGCTTGCGAGTACTTCTACTTAAGCAATATACTACTCCTTGCTCAAAACTAATAACATATAAACTTTCGTTACAAATGGCAAACAAAAATGCTTAAAACCAACTATCAACCCTAATTGATGGATTAGATATATTCAAGTCATATTCCCTACCACATTCTCTTATCATTTTGATAACACTTATTTAACCTTTTATACCATTTACACACTTTACCCTCACCCTTTACAAATTATGGGGTTGCATAAAATTGTATATTTTTACACCCGACAAGTGTAACCAAAAAACCCCAACCAATGGTGTTCCAAAAATTCTAACCAAAAATTTTACAGACTTCCTATATGTACTTATGAGACCGCCAAAAGTTGCCCCATAAAACCCACCCTAATAAAAACCCTCAATTAGAAAATTGTTATCACAAACTGACCCAGATTTGCCCGAAAAACTGACACCCTTAATAGAGTCCAAAACCAAAAGTTGTTAGGTACAAGCTGACCACGAGAAAATTGATTAAAAGTTTTTCAAAAGAAAATTCAAGGGAGACCTCGACACAATTATATAATTAACCACGAAACCAATTTTAGCATCCATTAATGAAGCCTAAGAATTTTTATAAAAATTCAAAATCAAAAGTCAGAAAATTCGCCAGTTTTAGGTTTACTAGTCTTGCAACACATGAATTTGAAAACTGACTTCGGTTCCCCGACTCAAAAACCCGTTGGGGCCGGATTTCTGAAAAAGTCGACTCGAAAAAGCTACAGTTTTAAAAAAAGAATCAGTTCAAATGCCTTCTCCATCTAGGAGATATGCGTCCGTGAGAGTTGGACAAACTTTTCTGCCTTAATATCAGATTCCGAATTTAACCTACTTAACCCTCATAACACCAGTAATATAATCTAACATGCATTAAGCATCACCATAACACTAATTACCCATTAAAATCAGTAATTTATTAAAACCCCCAATTTTTTATAAACCCTAATTAATTTTTCTATAATTAACCTAATCCATCAACTAGATTTTAATCAAAACAATAATTAACAAGGTTTAGGTTATTTACCTTAAGTTCTTGAATACAATTTTTTTTTTCTTCTTCTTGATGTTGCCGGCAATCAAAGGAGGAAGAAGATATGATTTAGGTTTTTTTTTGTATTTATACTTAGCCAAATTTACTTTTACTAAAACTCTTTTTTTTTTAAATTTTTTTTCCTTTTCTTTTCTCTTTTTTTCCAACCGGCCCTCCCTTTTTTTTTCTTTTTTTTTAATTTTATTTTTTATTAATTAGTTTTGTTTAACATTACCTTAAATTTTTGTAATTATTTAAGTCCATATAACTATAACAGTGGGGTGGCGTAACAAAATGTAAAAGAGCTAGACAGGCTAGTCATATAAGAGTGAGTAAATCTGATAACTTAGCTCTATAAGGGGGGGGGGGGGGGGGGTGGGGGGAGGTGGAAGAGTCCCAGACAAACCAAAACCCCCGACCCACACCCCTCAAACACCCCAACACAAAACCAAAACACACCACACAATCTAACAGACATGCCAGTAACACATAACTCCATATATCTTTTCACACTAGCTCACAATCAAACATGCATAATAATATAAGAAGATCATCAAATTTCTAAAAAAATCTCATTCCCGCTCATAAACTTTTACATTACATTCAAGTCAAATAATCACCAACTCCCATAGAATTCACATAAAATAACACACAATTCTAATCTAGAAGGAGCACATTCTAACCTGAACAACTACACGCGGTAGCTACAATTCAGGGTATTATTGTAAAAACACTAGGTTTGTAGCCTATGATCTTTGTGATCCATTTTGGCCATTGAATCACCACGAATCTACGTCAGAAGTGAATTAGTTTATTAGCCGAAATGCGTAAAGTTCCGCAAATTCTGCACGCCATGTACGTAAATGGCTGTTATCTCTAAGATTTTATGTATAGTAACATACTCCCTGAATAAGCTAAAACTCAGAAAAGTCTTTTAGCGAACTCAAGTATCTACCATCTGCTCAGCTTGTTTGCAAGTTTGATCGGTAATTACGGTTTGTAAATGGCAACCAATTACAGGATTGACTGTTGGCTTGTATCAAAAATAACCATGTATAAACAAACTAAATAAACACCTCAAAAGCTTCTCCCATGACTCACACCAAATCCATCACCTTCATCACCAAGAACTTCACCGACGACGTCACCATCATCTCCAGCACCTTTACAAGCACCTCCATCACCCACCCGTAGTCACCTACCACATTTGCAACCGAAGTCTCCAAAACCCTAGTCATCACCCTAACACTACAACTCCAATCTCTTCCACCCCTGGAATATGCTAATCCACTCTAGCCTCCACAATAGTCACTTACAGTCCATAGATCCCTTGTCTAGTTCACACCTAGTAGCTGCATGATACACTAATCTATAACATTAGCACCTAAATCAAGCATCGAACTTGGGCACCATAGTTAGTCCCTTAAGCCTGCTAATAGTCTAACCAAAAACGACACACTTTCATTCCATTCTTAAAAAAGACTTTCCACCACAAAACTTTGCTCTAGTCTCTTCGCACTAGCAGAATTATAAGAAGTCCCAAGGTGTGTTATGAAACCAAGGATTTCCAAAGAAGAAGGCCATAGAACTTTGAGTTGTCTCCAAGCTACACAAACCAAAAACCTCCATTCAGACCCATTTCAAAGTTATATCTTTTTTCTAGCTCGTCCCCTATAAGCCATTGCTACTTGTTTTAGGTTGTTCATAAAAATCTATAGACCATGAAGGAACATTCTTGTGAGAAGCCCTTGAACAGCAAAACCCATTCCGACATAGTGTTTATAAAAACCCTAACACGTACCCAGTTATTTGAATTTTTTTCAATCCACAAGCCTTTTTCACAATAAGCTATAAGCTTCGTAAACTCCTACTTATATTGTTATGCTTATATATAAATAAAGCATTAAGCGGCAAAACCTCTCTTGATCTTCAAATATCATTATTTAACGCGTTTTTGCGACTTGTTTTGCAACATAAATCCCATGCAAGGTGTATATATTGTAAATATTTTGGAAATTAATAACTAATAGGGCTTGTAAATGTCAATTCCTAAAGTTATAACTATAAGAGACCCCTATCTTGCTAGCTTTTAAAAAGTTCAAAGGTTTAATATATACAACTCTATTATATAAAGACTAAACCCGTGTAAAAGTTGAATAACCCCAGAGGTAGCTATATTGCAGTTTTTGCATGCTTAAAAGAGGTATAAAAGGAAATATTTTTATATTATTTAATAAGAATATATATTAATAATTAGTAAGACGTTGATTTTATTAAAACCCGAACACATTTAATCATTATTAATCATCGACTCAGAGACAGCATTATAAAACAATGACGTTTATAATAATTAACGTAATTCTAATCATCGACTAGCTTTTGATATAACTTAAATATTTATCGTTATGCACGTTACTAGGGAATTTCATGTGAGGGGGTTTCATCATTTTGGGGGATATCAGACTTTTGATGAGTTGACTCTGAGATTACGATTAACAGTTGTCTACTCCTCAAGTGGACGATTTAACTGTCATTACCTCTGCAATATCTCGATACCCGAACAGTGATACAAATATTTCCATAAATTATTAAATCAAATAAGATATAATGATAAACTTATAAGTATTCTGAAAAAATCCAACAATCACACTAAGACTATGACATACTTCCCCTCAGGTTACGTGACGAGAGCGCGTTACTGTTCATTTCAATATACTTTTCGGTTGCAAATCATCACGCATTCTGTAAGGTTATTTCATTAGCTCGACATTTTAAATCTTTTAAATACTTTATAAACCCGCGAGGGGTATACATGCTTAAACCATAAATGCAAGTGTTTGTACCAACTATATGCTATCAGAATATATTCATTGCCTAAAGTACCGTTCCACTCACTGCCAATATTTCTTAATCATGAACCATTAGTCACTTGCGAGTGAAACGGTCGGAGTATTAATGAGATAGAGAGTAGAGGGGGGGGGGGGGGGGGGGGGGGGGGGGGGGGGGGGGGGGGGGGGGGGGGGGGGGGTGCCCCAGGGTGGTGGATCTTCCCGTTGGTGATCCTATAACTGTCTGGTACCAATAGCACTATATTTGATTATAATGGGTAACTTTGGCAAGTTACCTTTCTACGAGGACATTTGTTCCTCACTAATGTCACTAAGGTTATTTCCATGTTAATGTATTGATGTTATGAGCTTAGGGCAATAATACTGTTTTCTATGATAATTGTATGTGTTATAATTATTACCACCTATGATAACTTGTATTCGATTATTTCCATGATAATTATAATGCCATTGACAATTATTACAAACTATTGGGTGTATAACAACAGAAACCCACTATTAAACTATATATATTTAACGTAATTTATCATCAACTAGCTTTTGAAGAAACTTAAAATCTTATCGTATCACGTTACTAGGGAATTTCATGTGAGGGGTTTCATTTGGGTATACGTTTTGATGAGTTTGCTGGATTTACGATTTAAAGTGTCCTAGCTCCTCAAACGTTTACTGCATGACCTCTGAATTATGATAGCCCGAACAGTGATACAATATTTCCATAAATTAATAAATCAAAGTAAGATGTATGTTAAACTTTATAAAGTTTTGAAAACATAAACAATCACACTAAGACTTGACATATTACCCTCAGGTTACGTGACGAGGCCGTTACTTTCATTTCATATACTTTTGCCATCAATCAGATTTCCCTGTTAAGGTTAGTTCATAGCCTCGCATTTTAAATCTTTTAAATACTTTATAAACCCGCGAGGGGGATACATGCTTAAACCATAAATGCAAGTGTTTTTCCAACTATATGCTATCCAGATATATTATTGCCTAAGTACCTTCCACTGCCAATATTTCTTAATCATGAACCATTAGTCACTTGCGAGTGAACGCGAATATTATGGATAGATCTATCGGGGTGTGACGACTCCCGTTGGTGTACCTATACTTTCTGGTACCAATAGCACTATATTTGATTATAATGGGTAACTTTGGCAAGTTACCTTTCTACGAGGACATTTGTTCCTCACTAATGTCACTAAGGTTATTTCCATGTTAATGTATTGATGTTATGAGCTTAGGGCAATAATACTGTTTTCTATGATAATTGTATGTGTTATAATTATTACCACCTATGATAACTTGTATTCGATTATTTCCATGATAATTATAAATGCAATTACAATTATTACAAACTATGGGTGTATAACAACGTAACCCACTATTAAACTTATACTCAACTATTATAACTGAAAACCTATGAATTTCACTCAACCTTTGTGTTGACCCTTTTTAGCATGTTTATCTTAGGTAATTGAGCAACCTATGGCACGGAGTGGCATGGGACTTGAGGACGTCCAAACTTGTTATCATTCAAACTTTATGTTTTCTTCTAGATTTTGGGACCTCCTTTGTAAAACTCTGATATGATATTGAATGATAACTAAATTTTCTAAAACGTCTCTTTATGAGTCATTTTCTATGATTATGTTTGTTGATCCATGAAGTAATACCCCAGATTAGCTTCCGCCGCTATATGTCAAAAATGGAGGTGTTACATTTTGGGTACTGATTTTTGTAATGCCCTTTCTCCTCACAGGCATGACAAGTTACTGACACTGGTTGCAGGTTGCTTCCAGTGGCTGGCCCTTTGTTTTTGCAATTCCTGGTCAGATGACCCACCTTGTTGCAAGTCTGACATTTAACAGTGCAAGGTCCTGTGTGATGCAGGGTGCATTTCTTACATAGGGGAAGGCTTCCAGTATACCCTTTGTTTTCAGTTGGAGTGACAGCATAAGCCTTGACAGTTTCTTGCCTTCTATTATGTTGTTGTTGGTGATCATTGTTGCGGTTGTTATTGTTGTTACGGTTATTTTGGTAGTTGTTGTTGTTGGTGAAGGTTCTTCTATCATCAAACTTTTGTTTGTGATCATTGGTTCCTTGCACAGAATTGTGCTTTGTTACCTGATCCATTAACCTCTGGGTTATGGCAATAGCTTCCTCCAAAGTTTGAGGCTTTGAAGTGGTAACATTTCCTTCAATACTTCTGGGTAATCCCCCGATGAAGACTTCCATAAGTTTCTCGGAATTTGGCACCATAGTTGGACATAAGATTGCCAATTCCAGGAATCTTCTAATGTAAGTCTTAAGATCATTCCCTTTTACAGTCAGATTGTAAAATTCATCTTCCATTTTCTTGACCTCAGTTCGAGGACAATACTTCTTTATTAAGAGCTTTTTAAATTCGGACCAGGTGATCTTGTAAGCTTCCTCTATTCCAATAGGCTGGGCGAATGAATTCCACCAGGACTAAGCTTCTTCAGTTAGAGTACCAGTAGCAAATTTCACTTTGCAGTCTTCGGTATAGTTGCTACGGGAAAATACAGATTCAGTTCATTCAAACTAGTGGATGAGGCCAACAGCGCCTTCCGTACCTTTGAAATTGAAAGGTTGACAACTCATAAACTCTTTGTAGCTACATTATCTTGCTATAGGAGTTTCTATTTGTCCAGTGTTCCTTTTGGTATTATCAGCATTTGCCATGGTAGCAGCTTGTGCTTCCAGAGCTACGAAAATACTATAAACAACTAGTTTCCTGATGGCAGCTTGCGACATGGCTGGTGCTGTAGATGTTGGTGTCCTCTTGGGAGCCATTCTATCAACATTTACAAGACAACACAAAATAAGAATCATATCATAAGTTATTTGTACAATGTATGGGAATTTTGACAATGACTTATTTGATACAAGTTCTAACAAAGAAATACACATTCTTTGACATTACGTTGCAAGATATAACAGAAAATTTTGGAATTGACACTCTAACAAGCATCTAACTTATTAAGTTTCTCAGGGACTGGTTTACTTCCTAGTGGTTACGGTATGATACCGCGACCACTTAGATAACTCATTATGGATCATATCGTACATGAGTAATCGTAATACAGGACATAGGATAGACAACAACGATAAACATAAATCGGTATCACAAAACAACGAGGTATAACGGAATCACCATTGTATTAAGTCATAAACAACTTGTCTACATATTTTACATAGTCAAAATTTGACAAGTGTCATTATTTATGCCACACATCCAGTGGTTGGATTCTAACAAAATTTGTAAATGATAAGGATCTAGTCTAGTAATCTGGTGGTCCTCCCTTGTGGTTCTTGAGCTTATGGATATTGTTCAGAAGATTCTTCATATCTGATCGATGTCGAACCTGAATATCCTTGATGAGTATCTCTAGAGTAGAAGTCCTGACGCGAGCAAGAAAAATCTCTTGGTGAAGTAAACCCGATATACCAAACTTGAAAATGAAGTAACATTCCCCAAATTTGTTACTTAAGCTTGCACTGTTGTTGATTGAAGAACGGTGCAGAAGAAAGCCTCTAAGTACCCTATACACTCAACTAAGAGCCAAAATAAGTACAACACCTCTTGAGACTATCCACATCGGCATCTGCGTGTGACACTGAGCACTACAACGTAACTCCTTTAAGTGATAGCTATAACCCGTGAGTACTACAATGTAACTCCTTACATCGGGTATAACTAGATAATCCAAGTCTCAATCATAACTGTATACGTTCAAGCAAGTCATCAATCGATAGATTGGGTTTGAAGAAAAGGGGTAGAAAATAGAAGGAAGTCTCGATGATGAAATAAGTAGACGCCTCCGTGAAACCCACTTCAAACTCAAATAAGGGATACCAAATCAACTTCGTGATCACTTGACATTAAAGTCCAAATTCCATAGCCGTTTTGACGTTTTAGTGAATCTTATTCGGATCGTTTTTAGTGTTATGTATCATGTTTGTTGTGTTGTTGTTCAAGAATGTCGTTAAACTAGGACAAATGTTATTTTTGAATTGTCGTCAACGAGAAAACATTGTCTAGTCCAACTTGACGTTAAAGTGTTTTATTCCCGGCTCAATCATTTTCTAATCAACATCATGGCTAGCTATGTAATAGATCCATATTCCCACCATAACTGTTTCCGGCCCATCATTTTGATATAACTCGGCTTATATCACAATTTTATACCAAGCCCAAACTTTTCATCCTATATCCGGCCCATTTTTTCTTTTAAAATATCGTCCACCATACATTGATCCAACAGATAAATTAGGGATTTATAAACACTCACTATTGGACGATACTTGCATGCAAAAGCTAATTGGGGCATTACTTCATGAATCAACAGTCATAATCATAGAAAGCTTAATGACTTATACATTGAGCTTTTAAGGACTTGTACTGTCATTTAAAGAGATTATATATTTCAATTGAGATGTTATATTACTTGTACACATGCTTTAGTAGCTTGTGCATTCACTTTAGGAGTTAACCCTTCCATGAGATTAGGGTTTAGGGCATCTGATAATGGTTTAAAGCCCGTTTTGATACGATGTTGCAAATGGTACCTTTTAGGAAGAATGTATCTTGTAATAATGATATTATGATATTGACTTGATATGTTATGATGTTTTCTTGACATATATGAGGATAGGATTGCCATACGTAGGTTGTCCGAGTCCGTTAACTTGAGTTATGCAGGTTATATTGCATATTGAGTTATTGGCAAAGTAATGTAATGTAATAAAGCGAAAAATTTCCCTGAAAAAGGTGAGTTCATATATAACTGATAGATTGTACATCATGTAACTTAATAGATGGATATTTACATTTATGAAAATTGTGGGTTGTTATATCACCCCCAATAGATCTATCCAAAATATTCACGTTCACTCGCAAGTGACTAATGGTTCATGATTAAGAAATAATGGCAATGAAGGAAAACTTGGGCAATAATATATTAGGATAGCATATAGTTGGAAAAATACTTTTATTCATGGTTTATAGCATGTAACTCCCCACGGAGTTTGGAAAGCATGTAAAGGTAGGACTATGAACTCATCTTATCAAGGTAGTTGATTGATTTGAAATTTAATTCAAATGGGAGTAAACAGCCTCGTAACGCAACTTGGAGTAATATATCAAGTCTTTGTTTTATATTTCAAAACTTTATTTCATAAAGTTTAACGTAAATGATTTTGGTTTGAAAGTTCCTGAAAACATCGTATCACTGTTCGGGCTATCATAATCCAGAGGTCATGTAGTAAACGTTTGAGGAGCTAGGACACTTTAAATCGTAAATTTAGCAACTCGTCAAAACGTCTACCCAAATGAAACCCCTCACATGAAAATCCATAGTAATGTGATACGTTATAGATTAAATGATAAGATTTTATCATTTTAAGTTTCTTCAAAAGCTAGTGGATGATAAATTTATGTTAAATATATAACATAATTATTTTATAGTGTTTCGATCGATGAATGATAACGACAAATGTGTCGGCTTTTAATAAAATTGAGTCTTATAATATTTAAATATATTTTTATAATTAATATAAAAATATTACATTCTATACCTTTAAGAATACGAAAATGACAATATATACCCTTGGTATATATTAATTTACAATTTAACCATTTAATTATATTTTTAAAACATTAAACCTTTAACTTTCAAGTATGACAAAACAAACCCCTGAAGTTTAACTTTAGGATAATTACATTTTTGGCCCAAAAGTTTAATATTTTCACAATTTACAATGTATACCCCTTTGCATGAAATGTTTTGTGAATTAAGTCCAAAAACCATATACTTTACATTTTTCGAATCCAATTTAGTTTTACAGCATTTAGCTTATCATAATAAGCTAAAATAAGTTTGGTTTCATAGTTTTAACAAGCTTATAGCTTGTGAAAAGAGCTTATGAGCTCGAAAATCCAATTAGGGTGCGTTTGGCTTTAAAATTAAGATCCAAAAGCTTAAAGCTTTTAAGGTTTGTTTTAATGCTTATAAAAATGATAGGCTAGCTTATTAAAATAGCTTTTAAGACTAGCTTTTAGCTTATAGCTTATTAGGGTTTCAAAAGAAGGGTTTTAGGGTTTTAGGGCACGGTTTAGTTTAGGAAAAGCAAACAAATGAGTTTGTGGTTCAAGAACTTATACAAGTAACTTAAATACAACTTATTCATGATCTATAATGATACAAGAGCTTATGGAACGAGTTATAGGACTTACTAGCACACGAATGGGTCAAAATGAGCAAAAACAACTCGAAAACTTTAAAAATGAATCAAGAGACTTCTTTCTTCTTGTTTCTTGGCTTCTACTTGCTGTAAACTTTCTTCTTAATCTTCTTTGGACTTGTTTAGATCATAATTTGAGTATGTGTTAAGTTTTAGAGATGAATTGGAAAGTATGTATGTGTGCGAGCATATATAAGGTTCAAAATGAAGTAGTGGCCAAGTTTACTTGGAGTGGTGGTCAAGGGTGTAGATATGATGACAATGGAAAGCTAGGAAAGTAGTATGGAGAGGTGTAAGCTGGTGGTGAAGGGTGTGGTTTACAAAGGGTGACGAGGGAGTGTTTTTGCTTGGTGAGCAAGGGTGGTGATGAAGGTGGTAGGGTGGTTGCTTGGTGGTGACAAGGAGGCTAGCAAGTAGGTAAGTCATGGTGGAGTTAGGGTGCTTGCTAGGTTAAAACTTAGTTTAGAACTAGTTTAAGGTTTTTAGGGTTTTCGTTTAGGGTTAGGGTTAGGATTAGGACGAGCTAGGGTTAGGGTTTAGGATTAATAATGTTTCAAATGTGGTGCATTAGAGAGTAGTAAGTTGTGTTTAGAAGGTTGTATAAAATTTCTTTAGAAATTGGAGGAAAAAATACCTAATTTGAATGTTATGCTTAATCGGGTTGTACATTAAGCTTAAACAAGTTGTACTAGAGTTTAGGAGGGAATATATATTCAAAAGTTATGCATTGTACACTTGTACACATGTCTTGAAAGCTTTTACATTTATTTTGTATGTAACCATTACATATAGTTAGGGTTTTGTTATAAACGTTAACGTTTAAAATCCGTTTTGATATAACGTTATAGAAAGTACGTTAAATAGATAACGTATGGATAAAATGATGATTAAAACATATTGCTTGACATATTATAACGTTTACTTGCTATAAACGTTGATGAAATTGGCATTGGTAGGTTGCGTGAGCTCGTTTACTTTAGTTATGCAAGTTACGTTGCATAATGAGTGGAATAAAGCGAAAATCTTTCCATGAAAATGGTTTTACTTAATTTAATAAGTAGATATTACATTGATGAAAATTGCATCTAATTTAATAGATGGATAATTACATTGATGAAAATTGTAGGTTGTTATTGTAACGATGGATGAGACACTTGCAATTGCATTCAAACCTTAACTCGAGAAAGCTAAAGGAAAAAATTATATTAGGTATCAAAGATAGATATATGAATTCCTTAAAATCTAAACCTTACATTTTTTGGGTGATTGGTATAAATGCGCAAGTAATGTCATCGATCCTGAGTCGGATCTGCTCTATCAATCAGGATACATCTCTGGTTTCAAAACTTTATTAACTAACTATGTTTTATTCTAATATATTAACCTAAGTGGAAAAAAATAAATTAGATTTTTAGATTAAAAAGGGCGAACAAAAATTTATACTTTTAATAATGTGTTTGATTTTCCAATTTATTTTCTCCCCACACTTAAGTTTATCAATATGCGTAATTTAGACAGTAACTTAAAGAGTAGGACAAGCTAGAAAATTAAATATAAGTGAAACGAGACTTCCCGGGGCTCATAAATGATCGGTTGAATTCTGAAAGATAAGGCGTGAAACCGGAACGCCAAGCATAAGCATATGAATTCAGTCACATATAATATATCGATCCAAATATATCATTTCTCACGTGTAATACTACCATTAATCTAAGCCCCACCTGTTTTATTAATTTGAAAAATAAACAAAACTACAAAAAACCGTAAAATACAAAAGCGCACTTTCATAGGCATCATGGTTGCATTTAGCGTATGCAACAAGCCTTTAAACCCTTCGGTTTCCCCGAGTGGACGAGTTATAGTCTCGTGAGGCTTTCCAGCGAACACACCCACAAAGTTCATTAAATTTCTTCTTGGATACAGTAGTCAAGTTCGAAACACATGGTCCCATGCACATCACACTTAAAAACTGTAAAGTTTTTGTTATAATATATTTTTTAGTTTTTTTATATTATTATTATTTACTGTTACTACTATATTATTTAGTATTATTATACTTAACTTGATTTAAGATTCCTTGACAATACGGTTCAAGTGGGAATGATCTACTATTAAACGTTAAGGGTACGAGATTTTTGGTATTCAAGAGATTTACAATAAATTAGAGGGGAGCCGAGATACTATCCTGGCCCCCACTCCTTATTATTATTATTATTATTAATAAAACACTTTATTAGAAACTTAAAAGATTTACAATAAATTAGAGGGGAGCCGAGATACTATCTAGGCCCCCACTCTTTTAGCAATAGCGAAACTGATCCTATTAAATATTATTATTATCATTTTATTAAAAAACTTAAGATATTTATAATAAATTAGAGGGGAGCCGAGATACTATCTGGGCCCCTACTCCTATTATTATTATTATTATTATTATTATACTTAACTGATTTAAGATTCTTTGACGATACGGTTCAAGTGGGAATGATCCATTTTGAAATGTTAAGGGTATGGTATTTTTGGTATGTACTCACGGAATGGATATTCTTTTGATTTAACCATGATAACCTCTTTTTGTTGTCTTAATAGGTTTATCTTTTTCGATTTTATTAACGATGATAGGAGGTGGTGGATCTTTTTGAATTTTCGGAGGATCATCAGACTTTCCACTCCCGGTGAATACGGCATTCACTTGCTCGGTGTGAGCTTGAGGAGGAGGTGGTGGTTTAGTCTGATCGGTTTGTTCTGAAGATAAGTTTTGAGACTTCTCCCAGTCATCTATTTTTCTTTCCATGTTTTTAAAGATAGTTTGGAAATTCTTTTCGTTTTGCTTCATCTTTAAAATCATATCATTAACATTGTTCTTGAAAAACATATTTGAAACTCTTTGACCATCCAAGAATTTGGAGATTGATTTTTTGAGATCAGTTTTAGATTGATCGTCCCTTTCAAAAAGTTTATCAGGAACAATTCTCATGCTGCGGATATAACCTTTGAAATGTTTGAGATCATTTTTCACATCATTGTTTAATTCTGTGAGTGATTTCCCGGAATCATTAGGATCATACTGGGATTGACTAGAATATGAATTATGAGAATCTTGGTTTTGATAACCTTCAGATTGGATGTAATTTGTTTCATGACGTTCACACATCGGCGTGTCATCGTTCATTTAGTTTTTAGAAGCATGGTTATCTTCGCGATTGTTATAATTCTTACGCATCTGATGCATCTATTCTTTTAAGCTCTAGAACCGAGAATCCATTTTTATAGTTAGAGCTTCTAATTTTTCCATTAATCGAGAGTTATCATCATTACTATTACTTCCATCGGCCAAAGCAGCTGATTTTTGATGATGTTCATTTTGAGATTTAGTGGACCAATCAAGTTTAAAAAGGACTTTGTCATTAAGAAATTGAAAGGCTTGATTAAGACTTTCATAGAGGAAGATTCCTCCAGTTGTTTCATCTAGGATTGCTTGAGTGGGTTCGTCTAGACCGTGATAGAATATATGAATAATAGCTCCTTCAGTCAGACTGTGCCCATGGCTTTTTCGAAGCATGTTCTTGAGTCGTAACCAGTCTTTGGTTAGACTTTCACATTAGTTTTTATAGAAATTTCTGATTTCAAGTAAAAGATAGTTAAATAACGAAGGTGGAAAGAATCTATTTATAAAAGCCCATCTCATTTGATCCCACGATGTTAAAGACGCTTCATTAAGTTCATTAAACTAGGTTTTAGCTTCATCGCACAAAGAATAGGGATATATTAAAAGCTTAACAGCTTCGCTTTGAGTTTTACCATATTTGAACACGTCGCAGATTATGAGGAATTTACGGATGTGGTCATGCGGATCGGCCCGCAAATGACTATCAAATTTATTTTCCCGAGTAATATTTAAATGTGTACTATTGATAACAAAGTTGTCATTAACATCTGGTCGAACAATGGTAGATTTAGGAGTTAGTGCTACAATCTTAGCACTTTCCCACATAGGTTGATCATTCAGGCTCGAGACCCTTTATTTATTTTTTTTCTTGGAGCGGTATAATTTGGAGGGGATTACGACATCCTCCCTTATTGGTATACTTATCATGAAAATTTTTATTAACGAGGATGTTGAGTTTTGAAAAGATTTGAGTGATTTCGATCTGAATGGGATTCTTTTTTTGATCATTTTAAAGTTTTACAATTCCCCTGTTTTTTAATTTTTTTCTTTAATTATATATTAGATTTTACGAGTTGTTTGTTTCCAGGATTGTGGGTTTATACATACGTTAAGCATTTTACAAAAAGACATTTTTATATTTAAGGCTAATAGGATCATATTCAAAATAAAGTAAATCATTTTTATCTATATATTTATATTTTTACCTTTTTATATTTTTATATATATTAGATATATTTTAGTTTTATTATATATAGAAAATAAGAAAAAAATAGATAAAAGATTTTTTTAGATCAGATCGATAAGTACGGCGCACTTGAGGAAAAGGGCGCCGGTTTTTCTGGGTTTGGATAAGGTGCGGCGTACTTTAGGAAAAGTGCGTCGGCTTTTCTGGAAAATTATGTTTTTTTGTTTGGCAAAATTCAAATGAAAACAGGGAAGTGCGTCGCACAAAGAAAAATGTGTGCCGTACTTGCAGACACAGAAAGCAGATTTCAGAAAATTAAACACGTTAAAGCAAACAAATAGCATAAAAACAAGCAACAAACTGATAACAACTTTGTTGATCCCTTGTGGATCTTTGATTAGCTTGTTAAAGATTTAGTTATCTTAGATAAATCTAAAACAACTAAGATAGAAACCTTGTGGTATATATATAAAGATTATGCGGAATTAATCTTTATATACTCAAAAGAATAATAAGAAAAATATCAAAACAAAGGAACTTCCACTATATTAATCAAATCACAAAACAACTATATGTTTTGCCTAACAACTATTGTGTTTTTCTATCTAACAATTCATATCTCTAACTATGCCGTAAGGGTTCCTTTTATACACCAAGGAAAAACCCTAATAGGCTTACAAAATGCGTTAAGTGATCATGCATATCTATTCCTAATTTAACTCATGCATATCACATAAGCAGTACTAATAAACTAACTAGCAGTACTAATATTACAACTAGCAGTACTAATGACTTAGTTTATATTCTTCAATCTTCACTAGCAGTATAATCTTCAAGTAGCAGTATTAAGTCCTTTGAGCAGTATGAACTTGTAGAAGCCCTTTAATTCCTAATAATCCTCCCCTAAACTTGTGATTTATCTTTAAATCATCAAGTTTGTTGAATTAAAGTCTTTTGGTTCTAAGAGGATTCTTGCAAACACTTTAGCTTCTTGATCTATTGGCTTCTATGAAGATTTTCTTGACTAAGTCTCTTGCGATCTCACTATCCTCTTCTACTTGCAGTCTTCTACTGAGCATCAACATCATAACTGCAGTTGTCAAAGGATAATCCTTTTCTGGTAGCATATAGATGCAATGCCCTCTTGTTGAAAATACATGATGTACTACACATGATCCACTAGCAATCTCCAAGAAGAAAACGACCTAGTTCTCTATAACTCATGGCTCTGGTACCAATCTTTAACACCCCCAAATTTACACGCAGCGGAACCAACAATTTGGGTGTTAAATAATAGTACAATAGTCATAAAATATAAAGAACGACTCAATGAGACGTTTTAAAACAAACAAACAACCATTCCATTCCATATTTATCAGAGTTCAAAAGCGTAGTCCCAAGAGATCATCACCATACATAAAATAAGTTTGATTTAACCAAACTAAAACAAGTTTTTAATGAGGAATGGGTTTTTAAATGATGGACAAAAGTTTAGCGCAATTCCTCCACACCAGTGCCTCCAAGCCTTCATACTTCAATTACCTGAGATGAAACATGCTAAAAAGTCAACACGAGGTTGAGTGAATTCATAGGTTTGATAATTGATAAAAGAATTGAACACAAGCATAAAAATAATCATATGCTTCATATAGACTTGTTGATCAGACAAGCTAATAAACAACAGTTGCATTGAGCTCGCGACACCGATCCCATTGACGAAATCCATAATCAATTAATAATATAATGAATGCCCCCAGGCTAGGTATTTTCGTCAGATACCTACTTACATCTCCATACAATATGTCCGTACATTGGGAGTGCTCACTTTCCCGGATACAAACTTCCCAAAAACCGAACCGGGTTGTCAAGCCCATAGCGCTATTAATTGTATGAGCGGCTACCCATCATAGGTAGTTGACGGCTCACGATTGGGGTCTTATGACGAAAGCTACTCAAGCAACAACATATATCCACAAACGGGTCCAAGCATATAAGAAGAAAACTACTTGCGTTCGTTTTATAAAAACTAGCATGCATCTCCCTCGCGGGGTTTTATAAATACAGTTTAAAAGTTGAAAAGCGAGGCTATAAACTCACTTGATAATGCCGGAAGAAAGATAGATCGGCGATAAACGAACTTGGTCGTTGGCACGTAATCACTCGGAACCTATACAACATGTATGGGTTTTAGGTTTCTATGTCGGTAAAAATTAATAGCGACTCCAAAATAGACAAGTATAAATATGTAGGTATGATGATCAAGTTATAATTGGGTAAGTTAATTCACACTTAAGTTTTCTAAGTAAAAAGTATGTCATTTTTACTAGTTTTATTAATTACTAGATTTTACTAGTTTTAACCTAATTGGTCCAAAAAGCCCAATAGGCCCAATTATAAGCCCATTAAGTAATTTGGTCTATTTTAATGGTCCATGACCAGGCCTTAGTCCAAATATTAGGCCCAAGTGGGTTGGGCCCAATGCTAAGCCCAATAGGTCTTTTAAATATAATTAGTGTATTTGGGTCTAGTGGCCCATTTAAGTCTTATGGCTTATTTTAAGTTTATGTGTATAACTTGTATAAATTTTTCGGGTTTTCGAGGTTTATATAAGTTTAAGGTCAGTAGGTTCATTATGTAAAAACTCCCAAAAGTGGGTCCTACCACCTCGGGTTTTTGTCGCAAAACGCTTTACAAACTTTTAGTATGAATATAGACGTAAAAGTTTTATATAGGTTTATGTTTATAAAAATAGTTATATCTCTTTAACCATAAATAATGTACTTATAATATTTACATTTCTAGTTTCATATTTAAGTGTATATTATAGATTATAAGTTATTTCTATACTAAATTTTGAGTGGACTTATACTTAAAGTCATTTCTTTGTACAAAAGTCAATTTAGCATTTTTGGCTGAAAACTCACTTTTACCATTTTTGACGCCATTTTCAAACCATAATGAATTGGTGTTAATCCAATTGGTCCGTAATCTACATAATTTTATCTACATCTCATAGTTCTAGGTTTTTACTCAACTCAGTGTGCAATTATGACTTTTGATACGATCTGTCCAGCAAGGTCAGAATTGACTACTTTTGGTAAAAAGCGTCATTTCTCTGCAATTTTTTACATTCAAGTGTGATCCAATTGCTACTAGCTCATAGAACAATTGTCCACAAACTTAGATAAGTAAAATCAATTATTTTTCTATCAAAAAGTAAACTTTCTGTTACTTCTGCTGTAATGTTTCTAAGGATTTCCACCATGTTTCTTAGGTTTAACCATTTTTAACCTAATCTAGTACACACAAAACCCCAATAAACTCTTGATCATCATATACATCATATTTACAATTACATTTATAAATGAAATACAAGAAAATACAAGAATAATAAAAATAGGTAGAGATTTATACCCAACAAGGTGAAGAAAATGATGAACAATTGATCAAAACTATGAAACCCTAGCTTCAAGACAACCCCAAATTATTTTTGATCACCATCTTTATTATCCAAAGACTTAATAAAATGATTGATTCACTTCAGCCCCAAATATATATAAACCTCCTTGAAAATACCCTTTAATCACTTCAAAAAGTATAGGAAACCTTACTAGGTTGTCATATTCACTAGTAGGTTATTATTTGATTAGTAAAAACTTGATGGAAATGGTGTTTTGTTGTTGATGAATTCGGCACAAAGGGAGAGAAAAACAAGAGTTGTGTGTGTAGTTTTGGTAAACTATGGGAAGTAAAAGTGAAGCCTTGGTTTTAAGATACTTGTACATGCAAATGGAAATGATTAAGCAAGACAAGTGTCTTGCCTTGCCTTCTCCATTTGCCACGCCTCATATGAGGTGGTGGTGTGTGATTTTAAGTTTATATTTTATAAACTTTAGTGTTTAGGGTATAAATTTTAAGATAGGTAGGTAGTTTTGAGGCTAACGGGTATCGACGTAAAATAAAACGAGAGTTAAGGCGAAACCACGAAGTGAAAACGAATATGATAAAAATAATTCTACATTAAACGGAATACTTTTCTGAAAAGTTTAATTTACGTACGGTTCAAGACGAATAATTGCTTTAAGCATAGCTCGTAATTAATTAAAACGACGATTTCAATAAAATGTGTAGATGTAAATAAAAGTAACTTGTTTAAAATTTATAAATTGATTATGAGATATTAAATAGTAGTGATCTTAAATACGGGGGTTTACATTCTCCCCTCCTTACGGGAGCGACGTCCCGGCGCTCGATTCCTCCGATTTGCCTTATGCTTGCTCAAGAAGAGTTGCGGTAATACGATTTTTAAGCGAAAACATAAGATTTTGACTAAACGTGACCGATACATGAATTTTAACGAAAGATGCCAAAATTAGCTTTTAAGGCCACCGAGGGATTTCAAAGATAGAATAAACACGGTAAGCACTTAAACGGATGAAATGCCTAAAACAACTTAAGATTAACAAGAAACGAGAAGTCGCGAATCGCGTAAACCGTAAAACGCAAGAATTCACTTAACTAGAAAATGAGAACAAGGTATGAATTACATGCTGACATTAAAATGCTGAATGTCACATTAGAAGAACTCGTCCAGGATTTTTATATTGTTTTAATCACCAACGGTCGATCGAGGGGAGGAGTAAAGGTACTTGTTTTTGAATTTTGTTTTATAAACTAGGCTTAGACACTTTCTAGATTATGAAAATGTGAAGTTCGTTCGGTTACGAAATTAAAGTGTTAAGTCATTCATAAAATGATGAAAATATTATTATAAGGATTTATTAAGGGTTTGGTGATTTGAAAACGAAATCACTAGTAAGGAGAATTTTTAAAACTATTTCATTGAGAGATTAAGACGAATATGTATCCTTAGTGGGTCAACATTTTTAAGGCACTTATTAGGTTTTTCTTTGACAAAAAGAGTGTTCAAATGAAGGTAAAATATGTTCAATAATCACTGTGGTGCTTTTGAAAACCTTTTAGATAAATGTACGTATAAAGGCTTTGTTGAACTCTCGGATTCGCGGTTGCTATTTAGAAAATCTATTTTCTAATTCGTTAAGAGTCATTTGTTGAAACGAAGTTTAAATCGGTCATTTCATTAAGATGTGATTAAAACGTGATTGTTGTTATAAATACATGTGATTGAAAGATAAGGCATGGTGTTATTATAAATATTAGTTATGGTTTCTACAAAAGAGGGTGGTTAAAATCGACTCTTTAACTTGAGAAGGTCTATATGGTAATTTAGACATTGTGAAATAATTTATAAAAATTTTCATAATCCGTGAAGGTATTTAGCGCTTTAAGGTTAGGCAGGAACGTGCTCGGCGGGAGTTTTAACAAAGTACAAGATAGCAACGAAGTGGAACAGATAGTAAACGTTTATTAATGCGTAGCAGTGGTATGAGGGAACGGATTTAATGTCAGAGATGTTCATTAAAGGAAACTTGGAATATAAGTGCGGCGGTCCCAAAAATTGGAAAAGGAAGAATTCATCAGTCGTCAATTCATAATGATGGTCACCGTCAGCACATTTAGTTTGCGTTTACGGTCGATACACAACCAAAAAAGGAAATCCGTACAACAAATCTCAAATCGAAGAAAGTTTTAGATCGGCACTTGTACAAAAGAGAACGGTTAGTATTTAGTGATTAAAATAGATTGAAGATTAACGAATGGTTCGCATGAACAAATTTTGAGTCAGTGAAAGACGACATCCTGGGGTACACGTTATAAACTCATTATTCAATATCTTATTAATCACATCCGGAGACATCTCGGAGATCTACCAATGTTACTCAACGAAGGTGGTCGAAGAAGAAGCATTGATAGTCAGAACCTCTATGTTTGGTATTATGGTTTTTTCGATTATTAGACGACTGGCCTAAAGACATTTCCATCATGAAGAGAAATGAAAGGAAAATTAGAACGACGGTGTTATAGTCAGAAGCGTACCCGCTTTTGTTGAGAAAGTGATAGGGGTACATATGCGGATGCCCTCAATTTATCCACCTTTTAGACTTAAACACATAAAAAAAAATTTGTTTTCAGAGCATAGGTAAAATGTTTTGTCAATATTCAAGATCTTACCGGTGACTATATTCACCCACTTGTATGATCCTTAAATTATACATAGCGTGATCAGGCTTGTATAATTAAGGTACTGCAATGCAATGCTCCAGTGTAGTCAAATTATAGTTTTTTGTTTTTTTTGTTATATATAAACCATACCGTTTAGAATATAATGTATGAACGCTTTTATAATATGGAAGTAAAGTATTTTCTAGATAAATATGATTTTTTTTAGTGGTTCAGAAAGTTATTTTATGAGACCCAGTTAAAACATTTGGTTAAAAGAAAGCAACTTTAAATTTTTTTTTATAAGGTGACATTACATTAGTTATAAATAGTGAGTTGGCATGCAGAGAGTAGCAAGAGTGGCTTACAAATAATTGGCTGAAAATGGTTCATAAGTAGGGCTTCCCCAAAGGTTCAACCGGAATCGTTTTTTTTGGCTGATGGAGGATATGAAGACAAGAGATTATAACCGCGACCAAAAGCGATGGTGCGCAATTAGGAAAAAGGAGAGATAAAATAAAATAACACATAAGTCACATATATATATATATAAAAGAATAATGGAATCCAAATGTGTGTACCTCCCTAAGTTATTTGGCAACCATTTTTTTTTTTTTTTGCCCTTTTAGGGGGGGTAGAGAAAAGATATACTATTTTAGAAAAGTTACTTTTTTTTAGTAAGTTCGAAAATTTCGAAAAGACATTATATCGTTAAATTAATCTTATTATGTTCCCGATAATACCGACCATTTATTTCTTATTTCTTATTTCCATATTTTTATATTGTTTATATATATTAAAGTTTACGAAAAATAGCGTCCTAATTTTTTTTTTACAGGACCGGACGCACCCAATAGTTATTAGTCATTTAATATCAATTTCGTTTTATATTTTTCAAGCTTAAACGGACATCTAATACGCTCAATATCGATATTTCAACAAAATCAGCAATACTACGTTAAATTTTTCCAAAATAATGATTCACTAACTTTTACCCCTATGTTTTTCTATCATCTTGTGTTTTTAAACAAAATTTAGTGACTTTTTGTAGAAATCATCAAAATAAACAACTTTTATGTTTTGGAAAATGTCTGGTTCAGACCAGAAAGGTCCGATTTCAAGTTTAAAAAAAAAATGTCATCATGCAAACTAATTATAAAAATAGTGCAGAATTTGTTTTTAAACGATTTCTAAACTAATCGACTTGCACAAAAACTTTGTTTTTGAGGAGTTACAGGTCGTTATTTTTATATCAAATAGATAATCTTCACAAGATACATATTTTTAAGCCTAACTTTTATAGAAATATTTTGTTACAACATTCCTTAACAACATTTTTAATTTTCCTGTACAACTAAATATATTTTTGACACACCTCAAAATTTCAACCGAATTCCTCAAAATTCTTAATTATTACACGAATTCTACTCCCCATCATCTAAGGCATTATATCAACACTTTAAACAACAATAACTTTATACCACACTGACTTATGGATCCAAAAACAAAAGAAAATAATTAAAGAATTATACTATTGGACATATAAAAATAGGCATTGAAAAAATGTTTCAAGAATGCCCATGCTAAAGCTAGGAGACTAAACGGATTCTCTACGTCCTTTTGACTTAGAATTCGATATGCTAAGGATAGGATCATTTTATTAGCGGTGTGATTCTTCGAAATCACAAGATGCACTAGGGGAAAGACAAAACACTTAATGAGATCACGCTTCCGAAGAAGAGAGGTTCTTATGAAAAAGAATAAGATAGAAATTTATACAAGTAAATTGTATTCAATCAAACGTCACATTCATAGTCGATGAGGTCACAAGGTGACAATGATTGTCCCAGAGTATAAGCGAGTGGTACGACTCCGGGTCGGAAGTAATTGGAACGGCTGAAGAATTAAACAAATGTTCACTATATTCGGATGTCGTGTAAAACGGTGACATGAAAAGCCAATGAAAAGATTGTGAAAATCCATAATACGATTTTGGGAATTTATCCAAGATGTTTCCCGTGAATAGCACCATGGGAAAAAGAACGGAAAGCAATTCGGATATCTATATAAGTAGCTTAAAGAAGTTAAATAGGGAAATAACACGCACGAGTAGTAAAATGATAATTGAATTTCTCTTGGATCAATACTTATATATCTACCATAACAATCGCTTCAACGAAGGTCTTACGCACAACGATAAATTAAGTCGGGTAAAATAATTGACGTTCGAATCGGATTAAGTATTGTATCGGTCATTTACACTCATAAAAGAAATACTAATTACAGCTGTAGAAAAAAGTGATCATGTGATGTCGGACACCACATACGCGCATGATAAAAGTATGTTTGGTCACTACATATATAAAAATTTATGCGAATAATGGAAATAAACGCAATGCATCATATAATTGAACTTTGTTAATTTTAATAATGATTTATTTAAACATGTAAATAAATACAAAAAGAAAACTTAATACATGGTTTACCAATCGAGGTTATATTTCGATTTAAATGATTGTATTTTATTCAATAAAATATTAGCAATAATGCACGCCCAGGGCATATGTATTAAGAATGATAATCATAAGTATGGTACCTCCATGGATGACGTGGGCCGGTTCTTGAGAATTTGCCGCGCTTAAATTTTAAAAATATAGTTTATAAGTTTTAGGTTTTGAAAACGTACTAGTTCTCCTATAACTCATGCGCTGGTACAATCTTTAAAAACCCCCAATTTTACACGCAGCGGAACAACAAATTTGGGTGTTAAATAATAGTCACATTAGTTAATAGAGATAGGGAACGATTAATGAGACGTTTTAAAACAAACAAAAACCATTCATTCCTAATATTTATCAGAGTTCAATAAGCGTAGTCCAAGAAATCATCACCATACTTAAAGATATGTTGTTTTAACAAAACTAAAACAAAGTTTTTAATGAGGAGTGGGTTTTTAAATGAGTGCGACAAAAGGTTTAGCGCAATTTCTCACACACAGTGCCTCTAAGCCTTCATACTTCATTTACCTGAGTTGAAACATGCTAAAAAGTTGCACGAGGTTGAGTGAATTCATAGGTTTGAAAATTGATAAGAGGTGAACAACAATGCATATAAATAATCATATGCCTCATATAGACTTGTTGGATCTGCTGCTAATATAAACAAACAGTAGCTTTTCGAGCTCGTGACCACCGTTCCCTTGAGATATCCATTATCCAATTTAATAATATAATGAATGCCCTCAGGTAGGTATTTTTGTCAGATTACCTACTTACATATTCCATACATATGTACGTACATTGGGTAGTTTGAATGTGCTCACTTTCCCGGATACCAAACTTCCCTAAAACGAACGGGTTGTCAATGCCCATAGCGCTATTATTGTAATAGAGCGGATACCACATCATAGGTAGTTGACGGCTCAAGTTGGGGTCTTATGACGAAAGTTCTAAAGCACAAACAATTTCCACAAAACGGGTCCAAGCATTAAGAAGAAAAACTACTTGGTTCATTTTATAAAAACTAGCAGCATCTACCTCGCGTGGTTTTTATAAATACAGTTTAAAAAGTTGAAAAGCGAGGCAATAAACTCAATTGATAAGCCTGAAGAAAGATTTGATCGGCGGATAAAGCGAAACTTGGGTCGTTGGCACGTAATCACCCGGAACCTATACAACATGTATGGGTTTTAGGTTTCTATGTCGGTAAAAATTAATAGCGACTCCAAAATAGACAAGTATAAATATGTAGGTATGATGATCAAGTTATAATTGGGTAAGTTAATTCACACTTAAGTTTTCTAAGTAAAAAGTATGTCATTTTTACTAGTTTTATTAATTACTAGATGTTTACTAGTATTAACCTTAAATTGGTCCAAAAAGACAAATAGGCCGAAATTATAAGCCCACTTAAGTATATTTGGTCAATTTTAATAGTCTATGACCAAGCCTTAGTTCATAATTTTAGGCCAAGTGGGTTGGACCCAATGCTAAGCCCAATAGGTCTTTTAAATATAATTAGTGTATTTGGGTCTAGTGGCCCATTTAAGTCTTATGGCTTATTTTAAGTTTATGTGTATAACTTGTATAAATTTTTCGGGTTTTCGAGGTTTATATAAGTTTAAGGTCAGTAGGTTCATTATGTAAAAAACTCCCAAATGTGGGTCCTACCAACTCGGATTTTTTGTCGCAAAAACGCTTTTCATAAACTTTTAGTTTGAATATAGAAGTTAAAGTTTTTATATAGGATTGATGTTTATAAAAATATATGTCATATATCTTTAACCATAAATATGTAACTTGTAATATTTACATTTATCGTTTCATATTTAAGTGATATTATAGATTATAAGTTTATTTCTTATTACAAATTTTGAGTGGACTTATACTTTTAAATCATTTCTTGGTACAAAAGTCAGTTTAGCAATTTTTGGCTGAAAACTCACATTTTACCATTTTTGACGCCTAATTTTCAAACCCATTAATGAATTGGTTGATCATCCAATTGGTCCAGTATCTACATAAGTTTATCTACATCTCATAGTTTTAGGTTTTTACTCAACTCAGAGTGCAAGTATGACTTTTTATACGTTCTGTCCAGCAAGGTCAGAATTGACTACTTTTGGTAAAAAGGTCATATCTCATGCAATTTTTACATTCAAGTGTTGATACAAAATTGTACTAGCTCATAAAATACTATTGTCCAACTTAGTATTAAGTCAAATCAATTATTTATCACACTCAAAAATGTAAAACTTTCTGTTTACTTCTGCCATAATTTTTCTAATGATTTCCACCATGTTTTAAGTTAGGTTTATCCATTTTTAACCTAATCTATTACACACAAAACCCCAATAACTCTTGATCATCATATACATCATATTTACAATTACATTTATAAATGAAATACAAGAAAATACAAGAATAATAAAAATAGGTAGAGATTTATACCCAACAAGGTGAAGAAAATGATGAACAATTGATCAAAACTATGAAACCCTAGCTTCAAGACAACCCCAAATTATTTTTTGATCTCCATTTATTTTTCAAAGACTTAATAAAATGATTATTCACTTCAGCCCACAAAATATATATATACCTCTTGAAATACCCTTTAATCACTTTCAATAGTATAGGATACCTTACTAGGTTTGTCATTGTCACTAGTAGGTTTTTATTTGTTAGTAAAAAAACTTGATGGAAATGGTGTTTTGTTGTTGATGAATTCGGCACAAAGGGAGAGAAAAACAAGAGTTGTGTGTGTAGTTTTGGTAAACTATGGGAAGTAAAAGTGAAGCCTTGGTTTTATGATACATGTACATGCAAAATGAAATGATGAAGCAAGACAAGTGTCTTGCCCATTTGCTTCTCCATATGCCACGCCTCATATGAGGTGGTGGAGTATGATTTTAGTTTATATTTTTTATTACTTTAGTGTTTCAGGGTATAAATTTTGTAAGATAGGTAGGTGTTTGTGCGCTGGAAGGGTATCGACGTAAAAATAAAACGAGAGTTAAGGCGAAAACCACGAACTGGTAAACGAATATGATAAAAATATATTCTACATTAACGAAATACTTTTCTAAAAAGTTTAATTTACGTACGGTTCAAGACGAATAATTGCTTTAAGCATAGCTCGTAATTAATTAAAACGACGATTTCAATAAAATGTGTAGATGTAAATAAAAGTAACTTGTTTAAAATTTATAAATTGATTATGAGATATTAAATAGTAGTGATCTTAAATACGGGGGTTTACAATTTTCCACAGTGTATCCTCCTTGTCTGGTTCATAGATCTTCAAACAGTGTATCCTCCTTGTCTGGTTCATAGATTCTTTTCAATTCAACCCATAGAGCTCTTTCCATGTCTTCATTAGGTTCTACAGATCTAAACTTTTCTTTAACTAAGCTCCATAAAGTATCAAGGTCTTCTCTGTCAAAAGCCTTAAGCATATCTTCAAATCCTTGATATGCCTCTGTGATGTTTCCAACCCTGATAATCTTCCAATATTTTCTTGATCCTTCAGTATGAGTTTCCTAATCAATGATAGGATACTTAGTTTGCAGAGCTTCTACCCTGAAATCTTCAACTGAGCTTGTTCAACAATTTTACTCCAGGCAATATCATCAGTTGCTTTTCTCTCTTGATCAAACAGTTTTTGTAAATTTAATGCAGCTTCAAGATTAGCTATTTCTTGTTCTTTTTGTTCTAATATTTTTGTTTGCTCTTCCTCGTGAACCTTTTTGGCTAACTCTTCATCAGTATCTTGAATATCCCCAGCAGTACTAAAAAGTCCTACAGCAGTACTAACTTGTGAGCTGTCAGTACTTCTTCTTCTTCTATTGTAGGTCTTTACCTTTTCTTTGGATGTCTCTACAAGGATTTTTTGGCTACCCGAGACTCTTTTTTTAACTTCAATATGTATTGTCTTTGTTCTTTCAACATGAGTAAACCGTGTTGCTCAGTCAGTTCAAAAGCATATTCCACTATGCATTCTCTTTCCTTACATTATGCTTTTCCTGTCTCTTCCATCCTCCCCTGTTTGGAAGAATCCTCTGAAACTAATTCCTCCTCTTCATCTGAGATGACCTATTTTGCTTTTCTTCCTTTTTGTTGGTAGACTTGAGATCCTATCTTCCATCCTTTTAATCGTTTTCACCACATTGGTAGCAGCCTTACATGAACTTCTTAGTCATTTTTGAGTTTGTATCCAACGTGGTGCTCGAGCAACTATTTTTGTACACAAATTCGTCAATTCTTTTAGTTACATGCTGCCCTCAACACTTCTAGGTGTGTAACTTCCTGGGAGAGGTGAATCATGGGGCATGGAAGATGTTGTTTGTGGAATTTATGTTTCTTGTGGATGTGAAGATGAAGTGGTAGTGATATGTTGGTTGAGATGTAGTGGGTTGTGATTTAGATGGTGAAGAAGCAGTGGGTGTGCGTGTTCGGGATCACAGTGAATGTTGGTATGCACTCTGACCAGATGTCATGAAAGAAGTATAGTGTTCGAATAGTTGGTTACATGTACCCCTGATATATTGAATTTCCCTGTTGATGAAAAGTTTTTGTTTTAATGAAGGAGCAAATATTACTGCATTATGTGCATTAAGAAACCTATTCTGTTTATTCAAAAAGATTTATATAAAACGTGGATACATAAAAAATTTAGTTTTACTATCCACATTTTTTACAATACATCTACAAAGTATGATGTAGGTAAACTTATAAAGTATTAGTACCTTAGCGGTACTAACTTTTAGAACATTCAGTATTTAAGAATTTGCATTGCAAGTAGTATACTTTTACTACATTATTTATTGACACAACTTGCCTTACCTATCATAAACACACTAGATTATTTGATGACAGGTGAGGAATTCACAAGAATTCCATATTTATGCATAACCATGAATATATAGTCAAAGCTAGTAGTCAAACCAAAATACTAATTTTAAACCATTTCATTCCAATAGTTAACCCTCTAATTCATCCATAACTTAGTTGAAAGTACATAGTTTTTGGCAAACTATAGCCATCAACGGGATTTTTGAATTCTTTCCAGTTGCCGTTTGCCCTGGAATTGCCCATTGCTTCATTGCAAAACATTGGTGATTGATTAAACCATATTGTTTTGTGGTATAAAAACTATCAATATCACGAATTTGAGGAAAGTCGTTACCAGAACCGTTTGCTCTGGACTAGCCAATTCTTGATGTCTGTTAGACATGGTGAATTGATGACCATTTATTGTGTGGTATACAACCAACACTGAAAGGATATTCATGCTAACCTAAATATCCTCCCCTCAACTCCAGCATTTTCAACAAATCAGCATATCCTTTATTGATCAAATAAACTCTAAGCTCTTAAACCTGCAAAATGTTAGTTCAAGCACAGAGATTACAATCATACATCTTGTTTAATACTCATTAAAGAATTAATTTCTATTGGGACCAAGCCATTATGGACTTGACTTGCATGTTGGTTCCTAACTGTCAAATTGCTTACACATGTATGATCTACGTTTTTTGGGGAGACTTGATTAGATCCTTAAGTCTAGGTTCTCCAAACCAGGCATGCTATGGACTTAAAGCATCAATTCCTTGTTCCCAAACTACATTGTCACCTCTTTTTTCCTTTTAGCAATTTAACAGGGAATTCTGTCTCTGTCTGGTATTATTAACTTTGTTATTTAATTATATGCTTTTATAGGGTGCCTACGATTTGTTGGTAAAAAAGGTCTTCTAGTGGTTGAATGTGACTTCTGAAAAGCATTTAGTCTGGCTTGCTTTTGCAACATTCACAAAGGGTTTAGGTGCTACCAATCTAATAGGCCTGGCCACAGCATCTAACTGTTGATACTGTTTCTTGAGATTTTTGCCTTTGCACAGCACTAATTGGTGCTAGTTCAGACTTGGTTAAAACTGCTGTTGGAGCAAAATTTCTTCTAGAATTAGAGAAATTTTGATGATTAGTCCTTATAGCATTATTCCAAACTGGTCTAACTTTCCTTTGACCAGTCCTCATTTTCTCATTGTTCAAAACAGGTTTTTGTACCATCCTTTTATCATGAAAATCATAGTCTTTAATTAGATGGTTAAAACTCCCAACACACAAAACAAGCTTTTGGAGTAAACTAAAATCCAACTCCTAATTTCTTAGACATTGGTGTATTCCAGTTAGTACTGTTATTCCTAGGATTCTGACTAACTTTCCTAGGTTAATCAGCTTGCTTAGGTTTTTGAACATTAGCTGATTCTGATACCTTTTCCACAGTCTCATCCTCATTACAATCAGAAACCCAATCTTCAATTATTAGGGCACCAGAGGTTTTCTTAATCTCATTAGAGGAATTTTCACTAACACTCTTATTAACCTTCACTCCATATCCTTTAAATTCAGGCTGTTTAAACTCCTCAAGACCAGAGTTTGACAAATCAATAGCAGGGGGTGAAAATAAGCCTGTAGGTGGAGGCGAAACAACATTATACCCTACACTTTTTCTATTGTTATAAGATATTTGACATCCTATCAATTTATCTAAGCTCTTAGAAGCATTTTCAAAGTTGTGAATCTTAATCTGATTACTCTCTTTTTCTTTCTTAAGTCTTTCTATCTGAATCTTAAGAGCATTAATTTCTGATTCATTAAATGAGGCATCTCTTTTAAGAACAACAATTTGATCACAAAGTATACCCTCATTTTTCTTGTAGAAGACTAGTTGTTCTTCCACAGAAGCTAAACCTCTTTTATAGTTGGCTAGATCAAATTCAGATTTATTAAGCTTTATTCTTAAATTATCATACTGAGACTTAAGATCTTCAAAACTTTTAAGACAAGTTTAGAGCAAGGTTTTGTTATTTGTGTACCTCTGGTATCTCTGAGAAGATGCATAAGAGCAAAAATTAGGTAGGGTTTTATCTTCTGACATTAAAGCTCAATCAGTCCAACTCATCTTTAGCTAACATAGCTTTGAAGAGTTTCTTCCTCATTCATGTCTCCTTTGAGTGTCTTGATTTCTGCTCCTATTATTTCTTGATCCTTAGGATTTTTTCCGACTCTCTCCGTAAAATGTCCATTTATGGACAATTGATAGCATTCTACCTTTGTATTGTCATATACCAGTCAAGTATCTCTTCCATGATGATTAATCTTCTATACATTTATCCTGATAGAACTTTCTTGCTTTCATACTTAGTAATGCCAATTGCCACTTCAAATCCATTTTTCAAGATCATCTTCATGGATTTGCTCTAGGTCTTCATGAACAACTGAGACCCATTTGGTTGGTGGCAGAAAAGCACTAGATTATGGCAGCACTGAGTTAAGCTGTATTATCTGTAGTACTACGCATCACTAAGTGAAGAGCTTTAGCAGTATTAAACTTGAACATTAGATGTATTAACTTAACATTTGTACTGATGGAGTTGAAAAAAGGCACATGTCTGTGGATACTTGATTTGAGCTTGAGGTTACAACTTCTTTTGACCTCTTGTTCAACAATCTTAAAATTGTTGTAGAGATCATCAAAACTTATTGAGCCCAGATCTGGTTTGTTCCTCCAGACCACAACATGCATGCTCCATTCAGAAGGAAGTCTTCTTAAGAATTTAAAGTTTAGATCTTCTGGAGAGATGGTTTTTACTTTAAGATGGCTAACTGGGCTCACAATTTTTCTATAGAAGTGTAAAGTAAAGTCAAGTGACTCTGAGCTAGAAGCATTGAAGTTTTCATACATCTGCTTCAGGAGTGTCTTTTGAGTCTTCTTCGTGGCTTCATTACCACCGAATCTCGCTTCTATGGATTTTCAAACAGTTTGGCATCCTTGTATTGATTAAATGTTAGTAGATGCTCATTTGGAAGTGCCATCATCAAAATACTTTGGGCTTTTAGATCATTCTTCTTTTGGATCTTCTCCTCAGCAATAACAGCACCAGGTATTATTGAAGTAGATGTACCATCAACGGGTTTGTAGTGGTTCGTGCTACTGGCTTGTTGGATTGATCCTCTATAGATCTCCCAGAGGGCATAGTCTTGAAGTTGAATGTCATGACCTCTATTCTGAGTCTCCAGTGTCTAATCCACCTTGCTTTAAGAGTGTGCAGTTTTGACATGAGCATTGTTTTGGGTTACCTACATAGGTTGATCATCAGGATCGAGAGTTATTATTTCTTGGAGCGGTAAATTTGGTTGGGGTTCGACATCCTCTTTAGGTATACTTATCATGATAAATTTATTAACGGAGGAATGTTGAGTTGAAGATTTGAGTGATTCGATCTGAATGGATTCTTTTTTGATTTTTTTAAGTTTACAAGTCCCTGTTATTAAATTTTTATTTAATTTATATATTAGATTTACGAGTTATTTTTCCAGGATTGTGGGTTTATACATACGTTAAGCATTTTACAAAAAGACATTTTTATATTTAAGGCTAATAGGATAATATTCAAAATAAAGTAAATCATTTTTATCTATATATCTATATATTTATATTTTTACCTTTTTATATTTATATATATAAGATATATTTTAGTTTTATTATATATAGAAAATAAGGATATATAGATAAAAGATTTTTTTAGATCAGATCGATAACTACGGCGCACTTGAGGAAAAGTGCGCCGGTTTTTCTGGGTTTGGATAGGGTGCAGCGTACTTTAGGAAAAGTGCGTCGACTTTTCTGGAAAATTATGTTTTTTTGTTTGGAAAAATTCAAATGAAAACAGGGAAGTGCGGCGCACAAAGAAAAATGTGCGCCGTACTTGCAGACACAGAAAGCAGATTTCAGGAAATTAAACACGTTAAAGCAAACAAATAGCTCAAAAACAAGTAACAAACTGATAACAACTTAAAACAATTCCCCAATAACGGCGCCAAAAACTTGATGTGTGTTTTGCAAGCTTTAAATTTATAATACTAGAAATACCAATTTTTACTAAAAACACAACACTCGGAGAAGTATACCCTTTCGTGTATAGTATAGTTTTAGGTAAGTTCAGGTCGTCCCAAGAGAATTGTAGTTTTCACAGTTTGTAATTAAGGTGCTAAGGCTAAAATGATTATCACGGATCAAATTAACCGAAACGTGCATATATCGAATATTGTAAAGAAATCGATTAAGAGATGATTCAAGCAAGGAATTAAAGCATGTTTGTTTAGGCAATGATAACTAAGACATAAAAGTTTTTAGGATAGTGTTTATAAGTTTAGAAAGCAAGATAACACAAGTTACAAATCCTTTCGGCCTTTAAGTGTGCCAAGTCTTTATATCGATAAATAACAAGGAATCCTTTCGGCCTATAATCATTATTATCACCAATATATTATGTGGAATGATAAAACACATATTCATAAGTACATGTTCGGCCTTTATACTTAGTTAAATATGTTTTACCAATTCAATAAACACATATCCAAATGCTCCATATCAAAGATCACATATCGCCCAAACAAACATAAAATGACTACTCCCTAATCAAAGAGATGAAAATCATAACAATCTTATAAATTTCAAAAAACTTCATATTAAAAGAGTTGTATAAATTATACTAAATGATTACAAGTTCAACGATTTGACAATTAGTTTTCCCAATCAAAAACTAATTTAAAACCCAAGCTATCAATTCCTATCATCCCGAACCCTTAAGTACTGTCACTACCCTTGAAATTTGTTATTAAATAGTATGGAATAATAGGAGAGTTGTTATGGAAGTGTGTGTGAGAGATGAGAGTTTCCTCTCAATTTATAGGTTGGGCAAGGGCAAAAGTGCGATGCACTTCCTTGAGAAGTGCGGCGTACTTATCTTTTTTAATGCGTAGATATTTAATACTGAGATGAAGTGCGGTGCACATGATGTAGAAGTGCGTCGTACTTAGGATATTAACTATCCTTCATTAACTTTTTCCTAAAGTGAGGCGTACTTCCTGAGAATTACGGCGTACTTTGGTTGATTCTTGGACTTAGTATTATCTTCTTTTATCTTTTTCTTTCGTAAGGTGTAAACTACTTGGGTCTTTAGTCATTTTGAGATTGAGATGTCTTCAAGTGAACCTGCACATATTTCATGCTTTTAAGTATCGAAATTTCTTATTATTAACCAAAATAGATATATAAAAGCATGGATAACGCATATAAAAATATGTATAATTTGAGCGTTATTAATAGTTTTATATTTTGATGGTTTGCTTTTCTGAGGATTTCATAAAATAATCAAAGATTATGGTTTGAAGAATTGTAGATGATGGTATGATATTTACAACTGTTGAACCCCTCGAAGAAATAGGTTCGAAGACCGTTGAAGTACTTACAATCAAAGAAGAAGAGTTTGCACAAATAATAATGTTAGGAGTATACATTTCCTTTCCTAGAGGTAGTGCACTATCATTTGTGTTGATGCAATTCCAACAATCTTCCGAGTTGGAATCCACCAAAGACCAACCAAATTGAAGATTCTACCCTTCCACCTAAAACAAGATATAGGATTCGTTGTTTTCTCATGCACAACGGAAGTCTTATTTGGAGAAAACATTTGTCCTGTATAGATCCGCCTTTTAGGTTTCTAAGCATTGCTTTTCTGATCTACGGGTTTGTATTTTTTTGTTGTCTTATAGGATTGTGCCTTAGCATGTGAGTTCACCTCATAGAGGTATTGAAAAATGCAAGCATCACAGTTTGCAGTGAAGTCATAATTCTTACAAGTGAGACAAGCCAAGTGTTTGGAGTCCGAGAATAACTTTGAGTTCCTAGGTTGTTGGATATGTGAACAACTTTGTTTGTTACACAAGTACTCTTAGATGGTGGCCAATTTTGATTTGGTAGATTAGTGCTCCTAGGTTTGAGTTTGATACCACTAGCACTGTTTAATAATCTAGCAGAAGTCATCACACTAGGTTTTGAATTCAAAATTTTGTCTTTCTTAAGTTGTGCCTGTTTCCTAGCATCCTTTCTTTTCATCTGAATTGTTTAACCTGTTTTATATACAATGTTTTCAAGTTCTTTTCTCTTTTTCAAAGCCTTGACTTCATCAATATATTTATCCTCTCTTTTCGTTGACTCTTGTTTCAAAATTTCCAAATTATTTTTTCAGAACTAAATCAGTTTCATCTTTTAAAGAAAGTTCTTTTTTAATAGCAAAAAGTTCCTTTCTAAAAGCATCCATTGTATGATTGGGAATAATAATATGTGTTTGGAGTTTTGTTTCCAAATCCTTTTCACGTGTTATGACTTAAATCTTAGACTCCTTTTCTGTTCCAAAAAAGTTTAACTTTTTCTTCATATCTTTCAAGCTTAACGGTCAATGATTCATTTACTTGCTTGGTTTCCTGATTGACCGTATTGCAACATGCTACTTCACGTTGCATATTTTCAGTTACATGCATAATTACAACATACTATTGTTCACGAGAAGCATCATGCTGAACAACTTCATCTTCATTAGTGTTCGTATTTGAAGTATCCAAAGTAACATTCTTGTCATTTGTGTCCTCTAGATATGTATCATTAACGAATACGGGTTGTTTAGGTTGTTGCCTTTCAGAAACAAACAAAATAAAAAAAATCCTCATCATAGTTGTCGTAATTTGATACCTTTGAAAGTGCATATGTCTCATAAGAAGGACTAGCATCATTGTTAGTGACTGATCTAGCAAGAGTCATCATTGTGTGAAATGATATGTGGATCTTATAGATGATTAAGAAGTGTTGTCTGGTTTTGGGTGATAAATTTAGTGATTAATTGATTAAGTATTTTAAGCAAAATGGTATAGATGAAAAACTAAGTTAACTCGCGTCTAACAGAAACTTAACTCGTCTGACTTAACTCTCCTGAGTTAACTCGTCTAACTTAACTCGCCTGGCTTTAACTCGCTTGACTTAACTCGTCTGGTTTTATCTCACTTGACTTAACTCGCCTGGTTTTATCTCGCCTGACTTAACTTGCTTCATTTCATCTCACCTGACTTAACTCGCCTGGTTTTATCTCACCTAACTTAACTCACCTAGTTAACTTGCCTGGTTATATCTCACCTGACTTAACTCGCATGGCTTTAACTCGCCTGACTTAACTCGCCTAGCTAACCCACTTGAAAACTTAAGTCGCCAAAAGAGGGTTTCGTAACTCGCCTAAAGACAACTCACCCAATATAAACTCGCGTGGTTACCTCGCCTCTTTTGCAGTTTCTACAAAAGCTTTAAAACACTAGTAAACAAAATTTTAACTGTTTTTTACTTTGTTTATTTTGTAAATCTAGCTTTTATAACACTAAAACTATGATAAAAACATAAAGTTTATGGTTTTTAAACACAAAAAGCTTAGATTTTTTAAATGAGACGTGAGCTTATACCGAGCTTAACTCACCAATTTTGAAACTTATATTTCGATAGAAACACATACAAAGAACACTCCTAGATCATCTCATGAGCTCTAATACCAATTGTAGAATATCAATCTAGTATCAAATCATATAAGTAATCTAAGGTTTTAGAGAGTGAGAGAGGAGTGGTGAGTTCTATAGAGATAAAGAGAACATGTCTTGCATAAATGAAGAGAATAAGTTGTACACTAGAACCACACCCTCCTACATGGTGTAGGAGGGCTATATATACTCCTTTTGGAGTGACATGGGCTGGCCATGGTTAGTCCATGGACTGGATCCATGCATGTTTAATACAAAGACATAAACTAGACCTACGACCTTCTAAGCACAGAGTGACCAACACTTTCTTAATTCCTAACATAAAACACATGTACATGCACCAAATAGAACTCAACCTGTAGCAAACCATATAAAATCACCACTTACGATCACATATAAAAAAGGAAAACCTAAAAGATCATCACACCCAAATAAAACACGTCTTTAAGCAATCATTGTAACCACAAATCAAACTTTAAAGAATATCACAAAGCATTTATAAAAAACACAAACACATATCTATAAAATTACACATAAAAAACGAAATACCAGCCGTCGACGAATGAGACATCAACCAAACCTCATATAGTTTCTTGAGACACCAAAACCCAAAACGATACACCACCACTTCAGATCTAAACCACCTAAATCAATAACCACTGCATGGTGTATATATAGAGAGAGATTAGGCACTAAATAAATGTTGAGGTCACTCTTATTCCAATGGCTATAGAGTCGGTAATGAAAAACATTTTTCCAACACCTAATGACATCCAACAAGCAAGTGACAAGTAAGTGGAGAACACACTCACATAATATTTTAATCCCATCGACTCGGCTCGGTGTATGAACATCGTCAGATCAAGTTGCGACTTTACAGTACACCCAAGCTGACCCACTCCCTAAAGCCAATCTGTTTAACTAACAGCTTCACTATAGTACTGGCTCTCAACTTCACTTGAACAAATGTTATATAGTCAAATTATGAGAAAAAAATATTATTTTTACAAGACATATTTGATAAGACCTACAAAAGTACAATAAAAATAATGATAAAAGACTAGTTAATTACATAAGTAGTCCCTGTGGTTGACACACAATTGCATCTTTGGTCTTAAAACGTATTTAATTACACCAATAGTCCATGTAGTTGTCCAAATTGGGTTGACTGGTCCTTTAACCAAATTGACATCTAATTGTAACGTTAAGGCAGGGGCATTTTAGTCCATTCATTGAAGTATAATCACAAGGACCATATTTATAACTTTGTTTTCGGGTATAACTTTCGCCTTTATGGTCCCTGAGTATAACAACAACTACCACTAGGGCTGATCATTATTCTTTACATCTCTCGAATATGTCATTGTCGCATTTATCCTTTAATTAAAGTGAATATCTATCCTATTTTTGAATGTGTGTGTATTTTAATTCGTGTTTGTGTTATTTCCCTAATTTATGTTTGCCCTAATTTGTGTTTTCCCTAATTTGTTGTTTGTTAGATACAAAAATGAAAGAATCTACAAAGAATATGGATTGGGACAAAGTTGTCATTACTAGCTAAATAATGGACTATGTAATGCCTAGATATGGGAAGATGAATTGGAATGAAGATGATTCATGGTTTGATATCATACTCGATGACATTTGTAACACATTCTACAAAGAACCAAAAGTTTATAAAGAATAAGAGATTGCCAAAGAACCAAAGGTTGCCAAAGAAACAAAGGTTGCCAAAGGTTAGTCTGTTGTTTGTAATGTCTTAGTCAGTGATATTGGTAATGGGAATCTCATCTAGTCAATTTTGAATTCATTGTAACTCCTTCATTATTATATTCTTCACTTTGCACCAAAAAAAGTACTATAGTTGCTTAGGAGGTATAGAGATTGATGGACTATTTGGATAGTATAGAGATGATGCCCCTTGTAGATGTGTTACCATGGTCATTCTTGTGAGCATGGAGGCTGCAATTTGATCTTAGTAAGTCTATATAAGAGGAAATGTAGTTTTCTGTTAGTAGTAACAAGTTTTGGTACATAGATGAATCTTTTTTCATGGATGCTAGTCCTTTGTGTACTCTTTGACGATGTAGCTGCAGAGTAAGCATAAGTCTATGTAAAAAACTTAAGGAAATGTGAGGCCTTCTAATCTTGTGTCTTTATGTTTTTTCACACTTGAATAATCCTGTGTCTTTAATATAAGTATATTCTAAACTTTGCACAAAAAAGAGTACTCTATGTTAGGAATAGAAAAAGTAACGATCTTATTGAGATTGAGTCTTGTAATAAATAGTGAAATATTAAATGTGTAATAGTTAGGTTAAAGGCTCGTGACTAAAATGTAGTCACGAGACCTGAAAAATAGCTAAAAGCTAAGAGACAAGAGCTAGTAGCTCATTCTTGTAAATGGGTATAAATACCCCTTCCTACCTCATTCATGAGGTAACCAATCAAACATCTGTTCATTTCCATCCCTCACTTTCTCTTTCTACTTCTCATCTCCTCCTCCCTCTTTATCTCTCTAATTTTTATAAACACACACAAACACCTAAACACACACTATATTGCTTATTCGATCCTAAAATCGAGAACTAACAAGTGGTATCAGAGCTGCAAAGGTAGTTTATGATGTTTTAGAGCTTATTCGGCTTATTACTGCTTATTCAGTTCACTTATGTATATTCGATAAGGTTTATTTGGCAATTTCGGTTCAGATGAGGTTTATTAAGCAGTTTAGCACCTTATTTGTGTTCAGATTATTACAACAGTATTATTTGTGCTTATCTTGTAATTGATTCGATTGAAATTGACTGCTTGTAGTTTTATCATAAAATTTGTTTAATTTTCGGTCGGTCGGAATCAATTATATGCTGCTAATTTTCGACAAATATCATTTTCGGATATGGACAAATTTAGATGGTCAATTTTGGAAGTCAAAATTCGACTTTGACTTTTGGTCAACGGTCAAATTCGATTTTATAACCGCCGTCGAAAATGAAAGGAATAAAGAGAACAAATATGTGTTTAACTGCTACAACAACTGATGCACAAACTGTTACAAATACAAATCTGTGCCGAAGATTGCAACAAGCTCAAACTGTTACAAAACTCTATCTACTCTTAAACTGGTATATCAAAATTACCTTTTTGATACTCTCAGATGGCTATTTTCAACAATCATAAATTTCGATATCAAAATTCGACAGATCAAATTCGATATCAAAATTGAGTTAGATACATGTCTTTGTCGAAAATGGAACAACTACAACAACATATATATCATCTCAGCAAACCAAACCATATCAATTACAACAGCCTCAACAAACCCAATCACTAACCTATAATTCTATCGGCACAACAAACCTATCTCCATCCATGACTTGAACAAAACAGAAACAAAAAAGGATCTTAATTTATGTTCTTTGTGTTTTATAATCCAATTCATAACCTTTATAAGATCAAACACACGAAAGAAGAACACATCATTGATACGTGAGAAGAGTACAAGCCCTCTTCTTGATATTCGAACATAAAGAAAAGAATATAACAAGTGTGTTATCTTCTTTCTTTGATTCGATTTAACAAGAACAAAAACGCGTAACAAGAACAAAAATCTACACAAGACCCTTGATGAAGATCTGGAAGCCACAAACGGTTGTATATCTTCGGGTTTCTTATAGGTGAGATGTAATCTGAATTTGAGAAGTTGATTAAAGAAAGGAGTATGTGGTACAGGTTTCTTATAGTGTGTAGGGTTTGTGAAGGTATAAAAATGACTGTAGGGTTATGCTTATAACGAAAAGTTCATGGGCTGGCTATCTTTCTTTGCTAAATGATGTTGGACATGGGCTATTACCGAAAAAAGAAGTGGGCTAAGCCAAATGTTTGATATATGAATTAAACTTGTTATAGGCTGCGTTTAATTGTTGAGGTTGTGGGCTGATATCCGAAATTTTTTAATGGGCTAAATGTGTGCATTTCCATTTACGTAGGCTACGAAATTGGGCCAAAAGTTATGGATTGGACTGCGAATGTTAATGATAAGGCTGAACTATTGTGGCTAAAAACGCAAAAACAAAAATATCACTTATTGCTTAAAACGATCCTTATCAAAGATTCACGAAAACTATTAAAAAGGCTAGTCTTGAGAATTAACCGCAAGAATTGATTACCGGGATGATTTGTTATCATTTATTTGAAGTTGCAGAGAAATTCCCAAATGCGTGTACTTATTATATCTTAAATGTCGGGATTGGTTGGATGAAGACTTTTAAAAGATAACTTGTTCGAGCTTATAACCGGTGTTGATGAAGACTTAAAAAATCTAGCATTGTGTGATCTATAAACTCAGAAGTTGGTGCTCAATGGGCACACTTGCTATCACTTGAAGGAGTTACGTTGTAGTGCTCAGTGTCTCAAATAGTTAAGGATTTGTCAAGAGACTTAGGTCTACTTATACTTCAAGGAATTACGTTGTAGTATTCAGTGTAAGTTTGGAGTCATGAGGATAGCACAAGACATAAGTCACAAGTTTGGGGTATTCTACTTCAACATCAAGTTTGTAATACTGCATCTTCTCCATCAATAATCATTACAAAGAGCTGACAGAATACGAGGTTGGAATTCAATAAGTCTAAGGAGAAGCGACTTCACACATGTTTTTACTATCGAACATTTAGACGTAACCGAATTATGATTATTTTGATGGTCATCGAATATAATCAGGGGGAAGAGAAGTAGTGTTCGATAGATTGCATCAATCAGGGGGAAGAAATGTGTGAAGTATATGCATGTTCCCCTGAATGGATTGGCTACTAATCCGCAGTGAAGAAGTCAGATTTGCTGCTAAGTGTGGTTTACTTCATCTTCTAAAAATTCCACTGTGAGCTTAAACCACTATATTTAGAAGATTTGTCAACTACATCAATGTTTCATATTTTCTTTGAATGGTTGTCTGTTTGGGGGGGGGAAGCAGTTAAACTGCTTAAAGACATGCAATATGAATTGGGGGGAAGTCAACTCAGTTTATACAGATTACCTTGTATTCTCTACAAGTGATAAAAATGTCCAAGCTAAATTACGTGTTGAAGACAAAGCAAACTGCAAGATATCTTTAGCTATTTGTACTTGTAGGATATATTGTAAGTAATTTCATATGACACCACATTGGGGGAAGATTGTTAGGATTAAAAAATGTGGTGTCTATATGGAAATTACACTAGTTTATGTTTAAGTTAAAACACAAGGGCTAAAAGTGTAATTAGCCTAAAGTGTCCTTGTGTTTAGCCTATAAATACTCCCCTCTAATCAACGTTAGAGGGTGAAGCTCACATTATAATTTCCATTCCATTTTCTTTTTAATAAAACTTTGAAAATGATGAAAAGCTCTCTCCTCCCTATTATGACTTATTCTTATTTTGAGCTTCCTCGACCTCTCGAGATCGTGAATCACGTTTCCTAACACTCTAGTATCTTAGGAGTTCTATGTAGGTGTCTCTATGGAGTTCTATTGTTTGCTTAGACTGCTAGCATAGTTTGAATTGGTCAAATATATATTATGTTGCATTATTATATTTTGTTGTGTATTTGATATGTCATGTTGCATTGTTATGTTTTATAGAAGTAATTGTAATATCATCATTGATGATGAAGTCTCAAGTGGTGAAGAACTAACCAGTGATGAAGAACTTTCAAGTAAGAAAGAACTTTCTGATGACATAGCTTCAAGTAAAGGCCCATCAAAACATTTGTTGAAATGGTATGATGATTCTACTAAAGAGATCATTCCTGATTTAAAATTTCCAAAGTCAACAACTTCCAATGACAAAGTTTCTAAGTCAATAGTTTCTAAATCAAAAGCTTTATCTTCAAAGCCAAAAGCGTCAGCTTTAAAGGATTCAAAGTCAAAAGCTTTAACTTCAAGTGCTTCAATGCCAAAAGCTTCCACTTCAAAGACATCAAAGGTTTCAACTTCAAAACCTTTCACTTCTAGCGGGTACAGGAAAATTGCCATGCCAGGGTGTGTACTCTTTCTTAGAGCTCCCGATACACAAATTGAACAATTTCGATTCCTAAGAGCTACTAACGTTGCAGATGTAGGATCTTGTAGCAGAAAGAGGAGGCTCAAGTAAGCTTTTATATTTTATAGTTGTGGTTTGGTTTAAGAGATCCTAGTTGTACTTTGAAACAAGATTTGATTAGTGTTTGATTGTTTTTACAACTTTTAGAAATGAAGTCAAGTGAAGTTGGATGGTTCAGTGGAAGGGTGTCTTTTGAATGCTTATTTGTTATAGATTTTGTTGGTTAGACGGAATGTATTTTAATTAGAAGGAATGTATTTTGATTCTTTAACATCCTTGTAATCCTGAACAAGTTAGTTGCTTTGTACATAGTTATAACTTTTGTATCATCACTTATCACTAACTTTTGTAACATCCCCATTTGACTTTTATAAGTCAACTTGTTAAAATGTTTGTTATGTTACAATCTTTGTTGTCACAGATGAAATACCATATCATAATAGCATTTGAAAAGTCAAAATCTATTATTTTAGGTTAGTTTGACCTTTTAAAGGTTTATGAGACTGTTGTGCTTTGGGTCAGGTTTGGATATGACAGTTTCAGTAGTCATAAACTAAGTATTACAGGGATGTTTGGTTATGATTGTACCATAACTAAACTATATTGTTTTGACTGCAATGCAACG
>BQNB010020353.1:38768-65605 GCA_026074375.1 Tanacetum coccineum | reverse complement strand
TGGTCAACAAAAGTCAACAAGACCCAAAATATTCCATTTAAGACCCTCAACTTTCAGAAAAATCCATAAATGGTCCCTAATCCTAAATGGGTCTCACCCAGATCCTAAGCCTAATCCCTAGCCCATTCATCTTTTTATAAACCACAGGGACCAATCTTGCATCATTCCAAACTCCTTTTATACTACAAATGGGAAAAACCAAAGACAAGGACCAAAATTGCAACTAACCCAAAGTTTAAAATTATATTACCCGTTTTTAGTTGTAAAAAGGCGCGAAGCCCTTTTTACTATTCATCGTCCCTTCCGTTTCACCAAGCTGTTAAAACAAGGGGCAAATGGAAATTGAAGGGTGAAAATGGAAATTCAAGTGGTCCTCTACATGATGGAAGGGTTAGATTAGTCATCTCCAAGCTCTCATTAAGTTCACTCAAGCTCTAGGCCGCGTCAGCTATGGAGAAAGCACACAAGTGATGGGCTTTTGTGCTAATTTACTCACAAAAGAAGCACAACATGTCACATCAAAGAATGACATGTTGGCAATCCTCTATCACACACAAATGATCAAACGGCTCCCATTTACTCTCCAATGATTGAAGATTTGAATGGTCATGATTAGATAGGGCGTGCAAGAGAAGGAAGGCTAGAAGCTTCCTCAACAGCCTATAAAAGGCCCTCACTCTTCACACACACAAACGTAGCCTTAGAATTTAGTTTTAGCTTAATTTTCAATTTCTAGCTTAATTTTGCTTTAAATCTTGTAACTTTCCTTTTGAGTATTGTAATCAAACTTTTTATTAATGAAATTCAGTTGTTTTTAATCTCTCAAAATCTCTTTAATTCATAAGCTCTCATTTGTCTTATTTGATATTAAGCTAAAGCTCAATAAGCCCTTTTAAGCTCAAAATCAGCTCTCATGAGTCTATAAACTCATAATAGAGTTTAACCTCCCTTAATCATACTTTTTTTCTTAAAATTAGCTTAAGTACTAATTTACCTTTACTTGTGGACTTATGAGCTTTTTGGAAGGGGATCTTAATTTGGAAGAGATCCCATGGACTTATACCCTAGCTTATTAATAAGCTAGGGAGCTTGTAGCTGCAATATTTGATTCCTCTTGTTTAGCTAGAGGTCAAGTAAGTTCTCATTTAATTTTAATGATCTTTTAATTTTAGTTCAATTATTGCTTAATAGTGTAGGATTGCTTATTTGCTTATTCTGCATGCTTATTAGTTGCTTAATTTGTGCTGCTAATCTCTTCATGTACTTATTAGTTAATATAGATAATCTGTTTTTGCTTATAATAGTTTAGATCATAGTTTTATAAGTAATTTTTCATAAAACCATAAAAAACCAAAAATATTAGATAAAATGGAATAGATCTTTGATTTCTAGTTAATCAAGTGTTAGATCATGATAAGTAAGTTTGATATAAGATAGTTAATATCTGGGTTTGTAGTTTTAATAAGTAGATTCAATCCTTTAAGGTTTTTCAAATCTGTCTCAAACCTGAAAGGGGTGTTTGGCATAAGCCATTTTGACTATCAAAAGTCAAAGTTTTTTGTGCAAACCAATTGAGTTAGTTTCTATTTCATTTAAAATCATTAGGAAGTGAGATTTCAAAGTTTAGTTTTAAAAATTTAAAAAGTTATGGCTTATTCTGTTATCTCAGCACCAGGGTACTTTATAGCTTAAGTTTTGATTGCTTTATTTTGATATAAGCTGTTTAGGACTTTGTGTGTGGTTGAATTGTGTTGTATACACTTAAATAGAGTGTATTGTGCAGGCTATACCCTTAAGGAAGCCTGCATTTGAGTATTTGTGGTATACCATTTACATCAGCAGTACTAACATTAGTTAGTACTGCTGAACTTTTGAGCTTCATTTTAGACTAGATAAAATAGGAATTAAAAGCTTAGATTTAGGATTGTTTTAGTTTTCATATAGCTTAAGATTAGTCACTGCTTATTTTCCATTTCCAACTTCATTTGCTAGCTTAATTTTTGCCTAAAAAAACAGCTTAAACAGCCAAAAATACAAAAACAGTAGGTAATTAAGTAGTTTCTTAAATTGTTAATTTTAGCTTAAGGTATTTGCTTTTATAGCTTAAATAGATAGATAATAAGTAGTTTTATAAGTTCTCAAAAGCTCATAATCTAGTTTAGCTTATTAGGTAATTTAGCTTAACTGAATTTTGTGCATTTTTGCTTATTGTCTGAGTTTGCTTCTTTTATCATCACTTTTTGTTGCCTAATTGAATTTCCAGCTCCCTTCTCTTTTCATAATAAGCTCATGCACATCATAGGCTTTCCAAATCTCCTTTTGTTTCTCATTTTGAGCTTAATTTGAGCTTTTTAGAGTTGTTTTAGTAAAACCCTAGGGAAACCCCTACTTTCTGATACAGCAGCTTTGATAAGCTGTTTTTGAGCTTATTAGTTAGTTTCAGCTTATGTCCCCTTTATTAAAATTGCTTAATTTTGTGTCCTCTTTAAGTCCTAGTATTTAGATTTTCATAAAAGTAAAAAAAAATATATAAAAAAAGAGCAAAAAGGGGCTTGCCTGACTCGAACCCACGACCTCACACTTATAGACCCAACATGTTAACCAGTTTGCTACATTAGCTCATCCGTCATTGTTTCCTTCCATTAAATATTTATACACGTTTTTATTTTCCTTTTCATTTATAAGTCGTAGCTTTATAAGCACTTTTCTCAGCTTATTTAATAAGTTGAGTTTTGTCTTTTATTTTTCTATTAATCTTTGTTACATTTTAGATTTTTCCTAAATTTTTCATCAATTATTTTATTTTTAATAGTTTTTCGAAAGAAAAAATCTTAAAAAATACATAAAAAATAGAAAAAGTTTTAGAAAAATACAAAAAAATAGTTTTAAGTTTTATAAAAAATAGCTTTAGGTTTACATTCAGTAAAATCATTTTCACCACTTTTAGATTTTAATTTTCATTTTTAAGCTTTTATTTTTAATTTTAAAAATAGGATTTTAAATTTAAAAATAGTTAAAAATAGTTTTCTGAGTTTTTATGTTACTTTAGACTTTTCTTAGTTTAAAAATCATTATTCCAAATTTTTAATACTTAATTTGCTAATTTTTAGGATTTAATTAGATTAAAATAGATTTAAATTCATAATAAATTTAAAAATAATCAAAAAAATGTTTTTCTTTTTCCTAAAATTTTATTTTGTCCTATCTTAGGTTTAGAAATTTAGTTTACATTTTTAGGAGCTAAATTTAGTTTACTTGCTTATTTGTCGCGTTTTATTTGTTTCCCGTTAATCATTTTAAATGTTTAATTGCTTTTAATTGTTCAATTTTAATTGTTGCTTTTATTTGGTAGTTAAAGATCATAAAAACATCTTTGCTTTCATTTAAATCATAATCCGGGCTTAAACGAGGTTTCAATTGCACAAATCGTTGGGGAAACGACCCGGGTGATCATTCTTCCCGGTCAAATATACGTATTATATATTATATTGTATATATTTTTGAGAGTGAAATTTCCTTAAGGAATTTTCTTAATTGCTCTTAAGGTTATATTAGTATATATATTTTATAATGTATTAAAATCAACATCATCAGGCTATTAAGAGTATCCAGAGGGATCAGGGACACAGGATCATGGTGATAAGACAGTAGAGTATTGATATGGTTGAGATGATTCGTGAGCTGGAGCGGGATAATAGGAGACTTAGAGACATTGTGGATGTTGATAGTTAGAGAGTTACCCGATTTCGGCGTAGGGAGCTGCGTGTGTAGAGGGAGTTAAGACAGATTCGGCGATTCATATTCTATGACCGTTTGAGGATTTCTAGGCTCGAGGATTGTGCCAAGAGGCATTTGGGTTACCGTTCTTAGATTGTTTCTTGATTATCCTAGTATTGACCCATAATACCTAGTAGTAACTAATTGTTAGGGATTTGTAAATCCTATATTTTGGAACAACGTTGTAACATTTAGTATTCATGATATGAAATCAGATGTTACCATTCTATGTTCAATATTTTAACCTAATGATATTTCTACTTGTTGTATATTAATATTTTATTTTATTATCACTGAATCGTGACATTATTATGAAGTTATTATGATTTTGTGTTTCCGTGTAATAAAACCGGTTATTTTAATTCGAACCACGTTAACAATCTCATATCACCATGAAATTTCATCATGTTGTGTATTGTTATATCGTAGGACAATGCCTAACACACGATCTAGAGCATCAAGGACACGTGAAGGAGTCAATGAGCAAAGTGATCGCCGGATGGCAGAAGCATTGAGAGCGTGTGACGCTGTCAGAAATCTTGGACCCCTTATGGGAGACGAGGATGAACCAGAAGAAGTAAATGGAAATGGAGGAAATGGAAACGGAGGAAATAGAAACGGAGTAAATATAAAAAGTGGAAATGGAAATAGAGGAAATGGAAATGGAGGAAATAGAAATAAAGGAAATGGAAATGGAGGAAACGGAAATGGTAATGAGAACGGAGGAGACTATGGCTATAACTTCAGAGGATTTATGCCTGCTAGAGAGTGCACATATGAAGACTTCCTGAAGTGTTAGCCACTTAACTTTAATGGAACTGAAGGAGTTGTTGGATTAACTCGTTGGTTTGAGAAGATGGAGACGGTATTACACATCAGCAACTGTCCAGAGAAATACCAAGTGAAGTATGCTACGTGCACGCTTCTGAATAGTGCATTGACTTGGTGGAATTCCCACAAGAGAACGATTGGGATTGAGGCCGCCTATGCCATGAGCTGGCCAGAGCTTATGAAGTTGATGACAGAAGTGTACTGTCCAAGAAACGAGGTTCAAAAGATGGAAACTGAGTTATGGAACTTGGCTGTGAAAGGAAATGATTTGATTTCTTACGCTAGAAGATTCCAGGAGCTGGTGTTGTTGTATACGAGAATGGTCCCAAATGTGGAGGACAAAGTGGAGAGATTTGTTGGAGGGTTGCCTGCCAATATTCAGGGGAATGTAATTGTTGTTGAACCCACTAAACTTCAAGATGCAATTCGTATTGCCAACAACTTAATGGATCAAAAGCTGAAAGGGTATGCTAGAAGTGCTGAAAACAATAGAAGGTTGGATAACAACCCGAGAGACAATCGGGGGCAACAACCCATTTTCAAGTGATAAAATGTTGGAGGCCAGAATGTGGCAAGAGCTTACATGGCTGGGAACAATGAGAAAAATGGGTATGTTGGATCTCTTCCCTACTGCAACAAGTGCAAGTTTCACCATGCAGGGTCATGTACTGCAAGGTGTGGAAACTGTAAGAGAGTTGGTCATATAACTAGGGATTGTACGACTATAGTAACTCCAAACACTCAGAGAGCCCCAGTTGGAAATCAGTCGGGTATTATTTGTTATGAGTGTGGAAGACCAGGACATTTTAGGAAAGATTGTCCTAAGTTGAGAAATCAGAACCGTGTGAACAAGATTGGAAACAAGAATGGGAATAAGACTAAAAACCAGACTGGAGGTAACGAAGCTACAACAAAGGCTTACGCCATTGGTGGAGGAGGAACAAACCCTGATTCCAACGTTGTCACGGGTACGTTTCTTCTCAATAACTGTCATGCCTCTATGTTATTTGATTCGGGAGCCGATAGGAGTTTTGTGTCGTCTACCTTTAGTGCTTTGCTTGATGTTGCACCATGCACTTTAGACACTGGTTATGTCGTAGAACTTGCCGACGAATGAATTTTAGAAACCAATATTGTTCTTAGAGGTTGCACGTTAGGATTATTAGGGCATCCATTCGACATAGATCTAATGCCTGTAGAACTTGGTAGTTTCGACGTCATCATCGGTATGGATTGGTTGGCGAAGTACCACGCATTGATCGTTTGTGACGAGAAGATCATCCGTATACCTTATGGAGATGAAGTGTTGATAATCCGATGTGACGATTGTGACAGCGGAAGTAAGTCAAAGTTGAATATCATATCGTGTACAAGGACCCATAAGTATATGCAGAAAGGATGTCAAGTGTATCTGGCATAAGTTACCTCCAAGAAGAATGAGGACAAGTCAGAGGAGAAGCGACTTGAGGACGTGCCGATCGTAAAGGAATTTTCAGAGGTCTTTCCAGAAGATTTGCCTGGATTACCACCTGCTCGACAAGTTGAATTCCAAATCGACTTAGTCCCTGGTGCTACACTTGTAGCACGAGCCCCGTATCGATTAGCGCCAGTTGAATTGTAAGAGTTATCCACTCAGTTGCAAGAACTTTCTGACATAGGATTTATAAGACCCAGTTCCTCACCCTGGGGAGCTTCGGTTTTTTTTGTCAAAAAGAAAGATGGATCTTTTCAGATGTGTATCCATTACCGTGAACTAAACAAACTTACTGTGAAGAACCAATACCCACTTCTGAGAATCGACAATTTGTTTAATCAACTGCAAGGGTCAAGAGTCTACTCAAAGATCGACCTGAGATCTAGTTATCGCTAACTCAGAGTTCGTGAGGAAGACATTTCAAAGACAACATTTAGGACTCGCTATGGTCACTACGAGTTCCAAGTAATTCCGTTTGGCTTGACTAACGCACTAGCGGTATTCATGGATTTGATGAATCGGGTGTGCAAACCGTATCTGGATAGATTCATGATCGTATTCATCGATGATATCTTGATTTATTCTAAGAGTAGAAAAGAGCATGAAGGACACCTTAAGTTAATTCTGAAGTTACTTAAGAAGGAGGAGTTGTACACCAAGTTCTCAAAGTGTGAGTTTTGGCTGTCGAAGGTACAATTTATCGGTCACGTAATTGATAGCGAAGGCATTCACGTTGATCCCGCTAAGATTGAGTCTATCAAGAATTGGGCGTCACCCAAGACACCAACTGAGATTCGTTAGTTTCTAGGTTTGGCTGGTTATTAACGACGATTTATCGAAGGGTTTTCGAAGATCGCTAGGCCCATGAGAAAATTGACTCAGAAGAGCATGAAGTTTGATTGGGAAGAAAAAGAAAAAGCTGCATTTCAGTCGTTGAAGAAGAAATTATGTAGTGCGCCGATTTTGGCTTTACCTGAGGGAAGTGAGAACTTCATAGTATATTGCGATGCTTCACATAAAGGGTTGGGAGCGGTTTTAATGCAAAAGGAGAAGGTTATAGCTTATGCATCCCACCAACTCAAGGTTCATGAGAAGAACTATACCACACATGACCTAGAGCTTGGTACAGTAGTGTTTGCCTTGAAGATGTGGAGACACTATCTGTATGGTACGAAGTGCGTTGTGTTCACTGATCATAAGAGATTGCAGAACATTCTCGATCAGAAAGAGTTGAACATGTGACAACGACGATGGTTAGAGTTGTTAAGCGACTACGACTGTAAGGTTTAATATCATCCAGGATAGGCGAACGTAGTGGCTGATGCCCTAAGTGGAAAGGAAAGAAGCAAGCCGCTACGAGTTTGAGCCTTAGTTATGACTATTAGTTTGAACCTTCCTAAGCAGATTTTGGGTGCTCAATCGGAAGCCAGAAAAGAAGAGAACTTTAGCAACAAAGATCTGCATGGCATGATTAACAAGCTAGAACCACGTGCTGACGGAACGTTATGTTTATACAATCGAAGTTAGATTCTACGTTTTAGAGATTTGAGGGCCTTAATTATGCATGAGTCGCATAAGTCAAAGTATTCCATCCATCCTGGATCGGATAAGATGTACCAAGACTTGAAGAAGTTGTATTGGTGGCCCAACATGAAAGCAGAAATTTCCACATATGTTAGCAAGTGTTTAATGTGTGCTAATGTTAAGATAGAATATCAGAAACCATCAGGGTTGCTGGTTCAACCGAAAATCCCACAATGGAAATAGGAGAATATAACAATGGACTTTGTGACTAAACTACTCATTTCTTGCCTTTGAGAGAAGATGACACATTAGAGAAGTTGACGAGACAATACTTGAAGGAAGTAGTCTCAAGGCATGGAGTGCCAGTTTTGATCATCTCTAATCGCGATGGGAAATTTACTTCACATTTTTGGAAATCTCTAAATAAAGCATTAGGTACTCGATTGGATATGAGTATAGCTTACCATCTAGAGACTGATAGTCAGAGTGAGAGAACTATTCAGACATTGAAGGACATGTTACGTGCCTGTGTACTCGACTTTGGAAAAGGTTGGGATAAACACTTACCATTAGTAGAATTTTCTTATAATAATAGTTACCATACCAGCATTAAGGCTGCTCCATTTGAGGTGTTGTATGGGCGCAAGTGTCAAATACCTATCTGCTGGGTTGAAGTTGGAGATAGTCAGCTCACTGGCCCAGAGATCATCCACGAGACCATTGAGAAAATAGTTCAAATCATGAGTCGTATTCAAGCTGCCTATGATCGTCAAAAGAGTTATGTCAACGTAAGACGAAAACCCCTTGAGTTTCAAGTAGGAGATAAGGTCATGCTGAAAGTGTCACCATGGAAAGGGGTGATACATTTCGGCAAATAGGGAAAGCTGAACCCTCGCTATATTAGACCTTTTAAGATCATTGCTAAAGTAGGAACCATTTCCTATCGACTTGAACTCCTAGAGTAGTTGATAAGAGTTCATAGTACATTTCACGTCTTGAAATTGAAGAAATGCATGGCTGATGAACCGCTTGCTATACCGTTGGATGAGATCTAAGTTGACGACAAACTACACTTCATTGAAGAACCTGTCGAAATTATGGACCGTGAGGTCAAGCGTCTGAAAAAGAACCGTATTCTGATTGTGAAAGTGCGTTGGAACTCGAGGAGAGGTCCTGAGTTTACTTGGGAGCGTGAAGATCAAATGCAAAAGAAGTACCCGCATATTTTCCCGATTTCTGCACCGATGGCAGATGCTACGTCCTAAGCTTTGAGGACAAAGCTTCTTTAACGGGGAAAGAATGTGACACCCTGAGAAATTCCGTCCAATAATTTAGCCATTTCCGTTTAGTAATTTGAATTTTTAAAGTTTCGTTTAGCTTTTACGTTTAACAAGGAAGTTTTTCGCTTTTATCTGAGGATTGTCGCCGGGAGCGAACCGAGACACCAAATGTTATAGTATTTTGGAAATAGCCACATTTCTATATTTTAGGGTAATATTTAAAATTTCATAATTTTGGGAGATACCGTTATTCGTTTCGTTACTTGCGTAAACCGTATTTCGTTTAAAAATGAGCATATGCATGGAAGGCTTGGAAATTAAATCAAATAAAGATCACTAGCATCATATAATATTAAAAACCATTTTGGTCCCCTCCCCATGCATGCATGCATCTAAACAAACACCCTTAATGAACCTTGGAGCCTAAGTTGAATTCAAATAACTATAAGACAAGTTCCAACCAGCATTTTGTCCTAGAAACGATATGATTGGGAGATCAAATTGGTCCCCTCCCTTCCTCTTGTCCTACTACATGAAACACACACACATACATGCATGGATCACCATTTTTGAATTTTGAATCACATAAGGACATATACAAGCTACCATGTGACTAGTTTTGTCTTCCTTAAACACCATTGGTGGATCAAATTGGTCCCCTCTTGGTTCCTTGGCCTCTAGCTGACACAAGTACACACATACTTACATTGTGTGTCAAAAACTCATGTCCATATATACCATCTTCATTCATTCTTATTCATATTTCACACACACTTAGCAATTGAGTTTTCTTTTCTATCTTGCTCCCCCTAACCCACGAAAACACACACACCTATAAAAATTCATAAATTTCATCTTTGATCAAAAACTCTTGAAGATTTGTTAAAGGTTTGATCATTTGTATCATTCGGGTATTTGTTAAACAACATTTGGGTTGTTCTAATCTCATTCTTCCTTCTAAAAACCTTCAAACTTTGTAAGTCTTCAAATCCTTAAATAACTTGTACTTTCCTAATCATCTTGATGCATACATGCTAGTTGTACAACTTATTTTGTGAAAACAAGATTTTAAAACTACATAAACTTTGAAAGGTTATATATATGGTTCGCAAAATATAAAAAGAAATATAAGGAAATCATAGTTTTGTGATCGTGGTTATTTTCGTATAATAAAAATGGTATGCTATAGCTTATTTTATTCGGCTTATTGTAATAAGCTTTTGGAAAAGCTTATTTGATTATTTTGAGCTTATTGGGCTTATATTTTGGTTCGGCCCAAACTAGAAAAGAAAGGAAAACATTTGTTTAGCTTATTTTGGTTCGACTTATATTTTATTAGCTTATTTTCTAGCTTATTTTGAAAGGACAAACGATAAACTTATTTGGCTTAACAAATAAGCCTGAATGTATTTTATTGGGCTTATAGCCGCGTCCCATAAACAAGCCCAACATCACGAGCTTATTTTCGAGCTTATGTGGTTCGGCTTAATATTGGTTGGCTTATTGTGAGCTTATTGATAGCTTATTATTAGGCCGCGTGTTTGTTGTTTAATGTTTTGCTTATCGGATTATATGGATAAGTAAAAACGACATTTTTGGACTTAACGGGCCAAGGCCCAACATAAATACAATACACCAAGGCGTAGAGCTACGGTGTAGCTTATTGAATAAGTTCGTGAATAGCTTATTTAATAGTGTATGACTTTGATGCGTTACGTTTAACTTATTTTGAACGTTGGACGTACGAATAATAAGGTTAGGCTTATTGGGCCTAAAAGCCCAATAAGGGTCCAAATGGTCTTTTGATAAATTATGAAACGAGATTGATATATAGTTTGTAATTGTGAAAAGTGGATTGAAAGTGATTTGAAAATGGTTTTTAAATAAAGTCTATGACTTTGGAAAAACGTGTAAACACGAACGAGTCATGCCGAAATTTTTATAAAATATTATACTTTGTAAATACTAGAAAACGCACATGATAAAACGAGATATACGGGAATTTAGTAAAGATACCGATTATATTTATATAAATATATATTTAAAAAATATACTTTTACATAATTATTTATATGTATATAATATTAATATACATATTATTATTCATTTTTTTACTAAAATATTTTAATTACTATACGATCACAAGCATTAATTTTTGTAAATATATTAACAAAAGTACATTAGTATATGCTTATGCATTATCCGTAATTTGTTGCTACTCTGATATTAAACCAAACCATCATTTCATAGGTTGTCTTTACGAACCGTCATTCGTTATCGTGTGATTTTATTCTAAACTATTCTTCTTCGATTCACCAATCAAGGTGAGTTCATTGCCCCACTTTTACTTGTTTTGAATAACTGTTTTATAACTTAGGGTGAGAAACATTGGTTGTTTTTAAAATTGGACACAAGTACTATACGTAAGAAATTCCTCGTTTACGTGTTGCCTAAGTAGCGGTTAGACCACTATTGCCCGAATTATCATGAACTGTTAAATCACCTTTAACCGACTGGCTGGTTAAGCGAGCGTGAGTGAATAAATATATCTATTATGACTAATTATCCCTATCCGAGTAAGAAGCACTTAATGCATTATCCTTAATTCGTTGCTACTCTGATATTAAACCAAATCATCATTTCATAGGTTGTCTTTACGAACCGTCATTCGTTATTATGTGATTTTATTCTAAACTATTCTTCTTCGATTCACCAATCAAGGTGAGTTCATTGCCCCACTTTTACTTGTTTTGAATAACTGTTTTATAACTTAGGGTGAGAAACATTGGTTGTTTTTAAAATTGGACACAAGTACTATACGTAAGAAATTCCTCGTTTACGTGTTGCCTAAGTAGCGGTTAGACCACTATTGCCAGAATTATCATGAACCGTTAATTGTTGTAACCGTCCTGTTGGTTAAGTGAGCGCGAGTAAATAAATAGATCTATTGGGACTAATTATCCCTATCCGGGTAAGAAGCACATACTAGTTCGAGACTTCCAAGAACTAACGGATATATGTCATGTCGAAATAGTTAGGTGGTCTTTGGTCGGACACCTGAAGGGCAAGCCTTTATAGCAAAGTACATGCTATCTTTCAGTATTAGCTTCAGTGTTATGAGCTTAGTGCACCGTAAATGCCTCTTTATGTGAAGTTGTATCTCCTATAACAGTCGCATACGTTTTGATAATCTTGTGGTCCACATTTAATACGTTTGAACAAAACCTATGAATTCACCAACTTTATGTTGACGTTTTAAGCATGTTTTTCTCAGGTGCTTAGCATGGATGTTGTTGCTTGATCTATATGATGTCTATTGCCCTAACCAGTTTTCCAGATTTAATCTATGATTATCTTAAATACTGTTGTTGAACTTATTTAAGCTTTCGCATTTTAACTTTTGAATCTTTTAAATTTGATCAATGTTAACTTATTATTATTTTGAATTTATGCAACGGTGTTTATTTTTAAAATGTACCTTTAGAGGTTGTTCTTTAAGCTTTATACTTGAGATATTCGATGACGTCACGCCTCCGGACACTAAATCGGACGAAACCCTATTTGGGGATGTGACACAAACCTTGGAGGACATGCTACGTGCTTGTGTGATTAATTTTGGGAAAGGTTGGGATAGACACCTACCTTTGGTGGAGTTTTCTTACAACAACAGTTATCACACGAGTATCAAAGCTGCACTGTTCAAAGCATTGTACGGCCGAAAATGTAAAGCGCCTATTTGTTGGGTTGAGGTTGGAGACGCTCAGCTCACTGGTCCGGAAATTGTTCATGAAACAACTGAGAAGATAATTCAAATTAAGAAGCGTATTCAAGCTGCACGAGATAGACAGACGAGCTATGCCGACAGGAGACGTAAGCCATTAGAATTTCGGCAAATGGAGGAAGCTGAACCCTCGCTATATTGGACCTTTCAAGATTATTGCTAAAGTGGGAACGCTTGCTTATCGACTGGAACTCCCAGAGAAATTAAGCCGAGTTCATAGCACTTTTCATGTTTCCAATTTGAAGAAGTGTTTCGTAGACGAACCACTAACTATTCCATTGGAAGAGATCTAGATTGATGACAAGCTTAATTTCATTGAAGAACCAGTTGAAATTATGGATCGAGAAGTTAAACGGCTAAAGAAAATCCGCATTCTAATCGTGAAGGTCCGTTGGAATTCAAGACGAGGGCCCGAGTTTACATGGGAACGTGAAGATCAAATGAAGAAAAAGTATCCTCATCTTTTCGTTAACCCTTATTCCACGTATTAAGCTTTGAGGACAAAGCACTTTTAACGGGGAAAGAGTGTCACACCTCAAAAAATTCAGGTGAATATTTTATTTTAATCTTTTCTAAGTGTTTTGTGTTTCCGATCACGTTAACAAATACAAGAAAATAATAAAATAATCAAAAAAAAAATCTCGGGTGATTTATTTTTACGCTTTAACGTTTAAATTACGTTTTTGACCTAACAGAACCCCAAAAACTCGAAATCTTTTCCTGTAAACTTTAGTTATCGTCCATCTCATGATCATAAGCCAAAAATTTTGTTCAACCCCTCCCCCTTTATTAAAATCGGACGCCTAAACCCAAATCAAATAAACCATGAGCTTTGAAATTAATTAAATGGCATCTTATTTTGAAAAAAATCCTCACCATGTGGGCTGGAGATAAGAAAGTGACATATGAGCAAGTCTCATTTATGCGTAAATAACACCATTTGACTTATGCATGTGATGCTTGATCACATGTATACCATTTGACCAAAACCATGAACCAAGACTAGTTATAACTTGACCATGATCCAAAAATTTGAACCCATGGTCCTTGTGGGTGAGTTTCGGCCGAGCAAGGGTGCACACACACCCTTGTGTGTGTTTGTCACTTGTTACAACAAACCATGAAACCCTAGACCACCCTTGTCCTATATATACCTTGCTATAACACACTTTAGGTCTTTCATTCTTTCCATAGCCTCACCAAAAAATTTCATCTCTCTTCTCTCCTTCTCTAGCTCACGGCAACAACACCCTTAATTAGGGTTTCCATATCTTTGATTTCTAGCAAGATACAAGTATACCAAGTTCATTTCTAAGGTTTCCTAAGGTGGTTTGAAGTATTAGTTCTTTGATTTAAGGGTTTTCTCCAAGATCTACAAATTAGGGTTTGGTTATTATTTGGGGTTTTTCAAGATCTAGTGATTTTAGGTATATATATCTTGTGTTATTGCTTCTTGTTCTTCATTCTTGTAAGTGTCTTGATCTTTTTTTATGGTTTACTAATGTTCTTTTATATATGTTCAAGATTCATACATCCATATGTTGTGTTTTAATTTTTGAAAGATTATTAAACAAGATTTTATAAATAATGATGTTACTTTGTTTCACTAGTTAAATAATATGTTCTTGATGAGATGAGAGTTAAATGAGAGTTGCAACAATAAAAATGAAGGATTAGGTTAGTTTTAGGTATGGTTTGTTGTGGATTAGTTGTGAATGGAGATTAGGCTAGACTAGGCATTATTGTGAAGTTTGGTGTGATTTTTGGAAGCATTTGTGAAAAAGGTAGTTGCTGATCCGAAATGGTTTTGAGGTTTTGAGTGACTTAGGAATGTTTTCATTAGGCGTAAAGGTAGTTTTTGGAGAGCTCGTTTTGAATAGATAGTTTCTCATATATCGCACATTAAAATTGGACTTAAAACGGTCAAGTTATAGCCAAATGAAACTTGAAACATTTTTTTGGCAAAACCAAATGAATAGTAGCTGATATGAATAGTAAAATGGGTTTTCGGACACGTTCAAGATATTTTGAGCTTTTAAAACACTAGCGAAACATATAGTAACACATATGTATTGATCAGTATCATTTAAAGACGTCGTTAGCATAGTTTAGGAAAAGCGTTAAGGTTACTAAAAATAGTAAGTTTGGTGAATTTTAAGCAAGATAGACATGGAAGTTAAACATTTAGATTTCTCTAGTGCACTTAAGGATATATAGATTAAGCAAATATAGGGGACGGTATTAACGTCCTGAAACTAAAAACTTTCCTAAAATAGAAACTTACTAAAAATAGTAATTTTTGGTTTAACGCTGAAACTTAACGACAAACTCTATAATTTTATTTAGTCACGTTTTGCTAATTAAAGTCAAAGCTCAAAAACACACATGGATGTCTTTTGGTGATGAATATATTGTGCAATTCTTGGCATACTTTCCGTGTTTTTAAGACGCGTTATTTTTCTAGGTCGCGACTAGATATCTATATCATCTTTTATTTGCGTGATTTATCATTTGCTCATCTTGCTAAGGTGAGTTCATAGCCCCACGTTTTACTTTACTACTTTGGGGTGAGAAACATTGCTTGTTTTTAAACTATGGACACAGTTATTTTACGTTTCCTTTTCCTGATTACGAGTTGCCAAAGCAGCGAATAGACCATTAATGCCTGAATTATCATGAACCGTTAATTTCTTGACCGACTGACTGGTTAAGTAAGCGCGAATGTTGTAAATAGATCTATTTGGGACTCATTATCCCTATCCGGGTGAGTAGCGCTCACTACCTACGGGGCTCCCGATAAACAAATATATACCATGTCGGTTTTCACTAGGTGATCTTGGTGAGATACTTTTAGGGCAATTAATTCTTGGTTGGCATATAATATGCTTCCTTTTAAATGAGCTTCGGTGTCATGAGCTTAGCGCAACAGTAAATACTTTTTATGTGAAGTTGTATCTGTTATAACTGTCACGCGCGTACTGTGAACTTGTGGTCCACTTTTAATACTAAATTCAAACCTATGAATTCACCAACTTTATGTTGACGTTTTAGCATGTTTTTCTCAGGTGCTTAGTTGTGGATGTCTTGGTTGATTTAGGGTATTGCCTTGCATTGGACTGATTTTCAAGAATTATTATTATCTATTAAACATCGTTGTCAAACTTTAAAACCATTTATTCGCTTCCACATATTATCTTTAGGCCTATGTAAAACTTTAACTATTTTAATTAATGCAACGATGTTGGATTTTTAAACGTACCCTTAGAGGTCGTTCTTTGTATCTTGTGTGATGTATATTATGATGTCATACCCCCGAACGCGTGTTTCCGTCCAGGCCCCTTTTGGGGGGGGGGGTGACATAGGTTCACTGCTCAAACTTACAGATTTTGCAATTTTGGTTCTCCTACGGTATACCTTAATTTCTGGATTTAATGTAATTATGGGTGTTTGACTGGTTTCCTTAAGAGGCACTATTGGAGTGGAAGTAATTCTAGTAAGTGTTCTAGTCATACGGCACTTTGTTTCATCTATAGTGAAAGTTCGTCCTGTAGGTAGCCACCTATATCCAACACTAGTAAATACTTTACCAGTAGGTTTCCAATGCTTCTTTTTATTGCTCTTAGCAGACCTAGATTTTGCACGCTCATTCACATTATTCAGCTAATCAACAACACACAAATCAGGAATAGCATCAAACATACATTCATTACACGTAGAAAAAATAAGCTTAAAATTCGCATTTAATATATAGTGCATAACATTTGCATTATAGACAGGTTCGGAAACATGATTCTTTTTATTAAAACTAGATTTAATCCTCCTAAGGTGATCTTCTACTTTATTCTTCTTGTTGCTACTGGTTGGTCGCGAGAGCTTATTTTTCTTTGTATTGTCTGGAGGCTTTGATCCGCTAGCACTAGTAGAACTGATTACTTCTGTAGAAGGCAACAAAGGTTTGTTACAATCATTAGTTTTGCAAGAGTCTACCTGTTTTTGTGTGTTACGTGATGATGTACTAGGTTTTGCAAACCTAACTCTTCTGTTGTTGTTTATTGGTGTAACTGCAATCAGCTTCTCACTTTGTTTGCTTGAACTAGGGCATGTAGCACTAACATAAACAAGCAACTCTTGAATTCGTGCAACATACTAACAGGCAGAGTCTAAGTCACTATCTAAAGACCTTAATGCTCTAGCTTGCTCAACTATCTCACAAAGTGTGTCAGCATTTTTCTATGTGTGTTTAAGATAGTCTACATGTGCTTCCCTATTTTTCAACAGTTTACGAGAAAGAGGTTCTAAATATAACTTGTACATCTCTAGGGTACTTACTTTGGATATATTCTCAGATTTATCACCCACAGACATACTTTTGCCTTTTAAAGTAGCAATGTGGTCCTTCAATTTACTAAATGAGTTATTTTTCACTTCTAACTAGGCTTTCAAATCATTTATTTCAAACAATGACGAAAATTCAGGAACATTCTGATTGTTATGTGGTTGGTTATTCTGAAAACTTTCTTTGTATTATTGTACTTTGATTTCAAGTGAAATACATTGGTTTTCTATCCTTGCACATTTTTTTGAAAGTTCATTATAAACCGCCTTTTCAACCATATCATTCCTTTTTGAAAGCTCAGCTTGAAGTTCCAAAATCTCATTATATTCATCTAAATAACTCTTTTCCATGTTTTGATAATTAGCAATGGTAGCAAGAGTATTCACATCATTATGCATCAGATCTTGAGAAATGATTAGTTCTAACAATCTATCATTTTCCCTTTTCAACAGCTCAACTTCAAGATTATCATATTCAAGACTATTATTATTTGCAGGCAACACATTTGTAGATTCGACATCAGCATGCATTACTGATGCGTATTTTATTTTAAAATATATTTTGTTCAAGTTTTAAATTTATAAAACTCGTTTCACCTTACAAACGCACTAACGGGCAGAGAACCCGATCGTGAGTAGTGTAGTTTTGGTAAATCCGAGGTCAACCCAAGAGCTAAAGGGCGGTTACAAATCTGAGCTTAAATTGGTTGTCACGTTTAAAAGCTGTTTAGAATAATTGATTTGTAAGAGAATGAAAACATTAAAGAAATGAACTAAGTATGATTGAAGAGAAGGAGATGCGGTCCTAATTACTTCTTAATTAACTTAATGATTCACTTTATTCTACTATATGGAAAGTAGGGATTGAATGGTCATCTAATCCTCACTTATCTCGCAAATCCCCGCCATACTGGTCATAATAACCGGGATTTTGTTCCACTGGTCATGATAAGCGAGCATCATATTTGGCATTCTTATGGTCAAAGTAATATAACCAAACAGATAACCATAATTAAGAAAAAATAGATGAATCATAATGATAATTATAAAGATAAGCTTAGCCGAAAATTGTATTCATACAATCAATATCATCGTCAATTAATGAAAGTAATGAAAATATGATAATTGAACCAAACTAGTATGATGATGATGATCGGGACCGGATTCTTTCTTCTTGAAGGGCTGGAGAGTGCTGAAAAATGACTTGGGAAGATGTCCCATTCGTCCCCTCAGATAGGAGGGAGAAGGATGCTTTTTAAAGCTAATTTCAGCCCCTATTTATAAGTTTCTGATGGTTACGGCGTAACTGATTCGTGAGGTTATGCCGTAACCTTGCTGATGTAGACATTCCAAAATATAGGCAAAATGGACTTTATGGCGTAATCTATTTGTGAGGTTACACCATAACCATGACGTGGAAAGTTTATTGTGTAATCTATTTGTGAGGTTACGCCGTAACCATGACGTGGAAAGTTTATGGTGTAATCTATTTGTGAGATTACAGCGTAAACTCTTTAGCACAATTATAGTAATTGCAATCTTGTGGCTTGTTAGTTGTGATCCGGCTCTAACCCAAAACTCGAAAGTTGTAGATATCACTTTCTTCTTTTCATGGCCGCTTAAAATACTAGAGCACATTTCCTGAAGTATCATAGGAGCATTTCTTCTTCGGCTTCGTTTCCTTTCATAGTAACTCTAAATCATAAGCGGATAGCTTTTTATATATTATTCTTTTGTAGAATTATCCATTAATTACGTCTTTTCGTTCGAATGCCTTGTTTAGTGTCCACTTCTCGCGTTTCTTGCTACTTACTTGCATTTTACCTGAAAACAACAACATAACATCAAATGTATCGAATTCATGTGTTTCTAGGATAATTCCAAGTATTTTTAGGGGAAAATTGACACTAAAAAGTATCAAATATTTGATGTTATCAAGTATCCCCCCACTTGACTTCTGCTTACCCTCAAGTAGACCTGTTAGAATAATTTATAAAAAGATTTTATCCAATTTAACTCGGAGAAATGAATCCATAAAAGACTTATGTAGAAACATCAAAGCCGAACACCTCTCAAAAAGGGGATCCAAATTCACTTAACTCTTAACTAATCTAAGTGTTCATTTTCGGGGTAATCTGTAACACCCCTAAAATGGGTCGCAGCGGAAAGATGTCCGGGAGCGTTACTTCATGAGTACCGTTGCACAACACTTGAGAGAACGACCTCTAAATGTGTCGTTTGAAAAGAAATCTTGAAATATTTATATTCCACTATACATCAAGTAAGCAAAGCATCTAATTCACCTGAGAAAAACATGCTTAAAACTATCGACATAAAGTTGGTAAGTTCATAGGTTTTTGTAGGTATAAATGTGTGTATCACAAAACTATATATATGTAAACCTATTGTGTTACAAGTCCCGCCCATACAACACTTGTAACGCATAAACTTAAATATATAGGTTTTCTTAAAATGCGTATAAACACAAACAACACAATTGCGTTTGTTAAAATGTTGGAATCTGAGTTTTGTAAAGTATGTATGACCTTTTCAACCCTTATGATAGTCACAAAATGTATGTATGAGTGTTGAAATCAAGATTTATAAAGCGTGTATGACCATTTCAATCCTTATAATAATCATGAAAATATAAGTGTAAAAGTTGGAATCAAAGATGTGTATGACTATTGTATCCCATACAATAGTCACAAAAGGTTAAGTATAGTTGGACCAAAGCCTTTGTAAAGTATGCATGACCATTGTATCCAATACAATAGTCACCAAGTATGATTATGATTTCACCCCTAAGTTCATGAAATTGCGATGTAAACTTATATGTATGCCACTTTATTCAAGGCACAGTAAGAGTTCATGAGTATGTTAACAATTTTGTAAATGTGTATGTAAACGAGTATGTATCCAAGTTACGAAATCAAGTATGCAACCAAGTATGTAAATGAGTATGTAAAAGAGATTGTAATGAATATGTAAACAAGTCGTAATGAGCATGTATTCTCCCCTGAGATTTGTAAAGTAAATAAAACAAGTGAAAGAGGGGCTATAAACTCACCTCAAGTGAATGTACTGATTATCGCAAAATCAACAATGTAATCGTCTCAAAAGATCCAGAATGCAACCTAATTAATTATATGCCGTATAAGTATAATGTATTTTGTTAAGAACAAGAAAATTCTCAGTCACTTCCAATATTAACTAGTTAAAGCCCGTAGTTAGTCAATGTTTAGTTTATAAGCTAATATGGCCCAAAGGCCCATGGAAAGCCTTACTAGACCCATGGCTGGCCACCCTTGGTGTATAAATACCCTCTCCATGCCTTGGAGAGTGTGGTTGGTTGGTTGTATGTTTCATTTCACTTAATGAATTTCATGTTCTCTACTTTCTCTCACTAGAAAATACATCAGTTCAGGACCGGCACTTCATGAAATAACTCCTGCAACAATCAGTTTAGGACTCATGCCAAACCCTCCTCCTTCAACACCATTTGTACCACCCTCAAGAACTGATTGGGATATATTGTTTCAACCGATGTTTGATGAATTACTCACTCCTCTACCAAGTGTTGATCTCCCAACCCCTAAAGTCATTTCTCCAATTGATGAAGTAGTTGCTCCAGTTCCTGTTGTATCAACCGGATCACCTTCCTCAACAATAGTTGACCAAGATGCACCATCACCAAGTAACTCTCAAACAACATCTGAAATTCAACCTCCTGTCATTCCTAGCGATGTTGAAGAAGACAATCATGATATTAAAGTTGCACATATGGGTAATGATCCGTACTTTGGTATCCTAATTCCAGAAATCCCTTATGATTAATCTTCATTTTCAGATTCTATTCATACAATTGTACATCCTGATCACCAAATTTCTATACACAATAGCAAATGGACTAAGGATCACCCACTTGAAAATATAATCGGTAAACTCGATAGACCAGTTTCCACAAGGCTGCAGTTACATGAGAAAGCTCTTTTCTGTTACTATGATGCTTTCCTCACTGTTGTTGAACCCAAGACGTATAAAGATGCTTTAACCCAATCATGCTGGATCGAAGCAATGCAAGAAGAGCTTAATGAGTTCGAACGCCTTGAAGTATGGGAGCTCGTACCTCGACCAGATAAAGTTATAGTTATTACTTTGAAGTGGATCTACAAAGTAAAGGTAGATGAACTGGGAGGTATTCTAAAGAGCAAGTGTTGATCCCACGCCTTGATCGATTCTTTACCTTGTAAAGTGTTTGTTACCTTGGATGAATCCAAAATAACAATGGTTGAGACTTTGTTTGTATATCAAAGTGTATGCGGAATCTACACTTCAATACTCTAGAGGTATTTATCAATGGAACAGTACTAGACAAAGAACAATGAACAAAACACAAACTGCTTCAATATTATTAATGATAATACGAGTACTCTTAATTAGTACTAGGGTTACAAACCTTGAAGCTATATCTTGTTTCTCTAAGATGTATCTCTATCTCTTAAGCATATCTAAAACCTTAACCTAGGATCTCCTTTTATACACCACAAGGAGTCCTTTACAAGATAACTACCAAACTTTTAGGATCAATAACAATCATAATCATATACAAATCTTCCTAAAATATAAAAGATATACATTCCATATTTATCTCTTTGCATCCTTATCTCCAAGTCAGCAGCTTTGACCATCAGCAGTATTAATCTTTCTTCTAGCAGTATTAACTAACACTCGGCAGTACTAAGTTTGTACTGGCAGTACTAACTCCATTAGTACTGTTAGTTATACCTTGGCAGTATTAACTCTTGATGAAGATTTATTCCCAACAATCCTCCCCTAAACTTGTGATTTATCTTCAAATCCCAAGTTTCTTCTGGATTAAATCTTCTTGTCTTCTGATGATGATTCTTTCAAACACTCTTCTACTTCTGCACTTGTGATCTGATGAACTTTAGTAGTTCATATGCTTGTGTACTTTCATGATCAACCTCCAATCTCTTATTCAACATCTTTGATATCATTTCTTGACTTAGAGGATACTTCTTTTCTGTAAGCATATGTATAGCAATCCCATTTTGCATCAGCAGAATATGAACTCCACAGAAATCACATAAACTCCAACTTATCAGATTATACTCATTCTGATTCTTCCATATTTCACTCTCCTCATCAGGCTCAAAAAGTGTATGCAAGTCTCCCCACAGCATTAAATCATATCCATTCGGTTTTTAGGAACAATACCTTTCGTTGACCAGCCCCCCCCCCCCCCTAAAAATTTATTAAAAAAACTCCCCATGTTTTTTTGAAAAAATAACATCTTGTCTATCAAAGTCTTCAAGCATCTCACTCAAAACCTTATAGTTCTTGGAACTGCCATCTCCTCTGAACATTTGATAATACATGAAATTTTCTGTCAGAACACAAGTCTTCCAATCCACAATTAGATACTTTGTAGATAGAGAATAAACATCTATAGGAACATCTTCTCTTGGTATTATATCTAAATATCCTTTGAGTTCTTCCTTCTCAGCATCTCTCCATCTTATTTGTCTCTTAACAATACTTCTTGTGCTTTTCTAGGAAGAGATTTCTTTCTTTTTGCTCCAGATTCTTTTTAGAAAACTTCTTTCATTTCCTTTGTCGTATCAACATCTTCTCTGCAACTTTTTAGTACTTTCATCCTTTCACTTCCATGCTCTAAATCCATTGCTCATATGTTGGTTAAAATCCAAACATTCAAACATGGCCTAATCTCATTATAAGACATTTCCCTAAAAATCACTAAACATGTAGTTTCCTGATCTTCAATATTTTTAACCATATTCCTCCTTGCTTGGGCAACTGTATTTGGTTTCATCTTTAGAGCATGATACCTTATGACTGAAGGATCATTCCAATCTATCTTCTTAGATGACTTGGCTTCAGACATAGCTCTTTGCCCTTTCTCTTCATTACATTGTCTAGCAATTTCTTCATCCCTTGCAATATGTGCCCTTTGTTCTTCATCCATTTGTTCTTGCAGTCTAATGGCTTCAGCAAGACTCAACCTTTCTTGTTCAAGCTCTTTCTTAGACTTTTTCTTGGGCTCAGGCTCTGTCATTATTGCTTTTCCCTTGTCTTTTCTTAACCTTTTCTCTTCACTCCTTCTATAAGTAACAGTTCTTCCAGCAGTACTAATATTTACCTCAGCAATACTAATTACTGGAACTTCACTAGCAGTACCTTTTGTTGCTCTAGTAGTACTAACTTCAGAATTCCCTTTCTCATTGCTTCCTTGATCTTGAATGACTTCAGTGGGAGTCATTTCTTGAACAATAGGTTTAGTTTTAGTTCTTGCTTTCTCTTGAACCTCTGCATCAGATAATTTCCTCCCCTATTTGGAAGAATCATCTTCAACATCTTCATCATCTTCAAAAAGGACAACCCGAGCTCCCTTGACTCGAGTCTCTAATTTCTTTACCCTTAGAATGAGCTTAGTGACAGCAGTACTGTAGGTTAGCTTGGTCTTCTTTAAATCATCCTCCAAGACACCAATTCTCTCCAATAGTTTGGTAACCAAATTCGTCAATTCAATTAGTTTCAAACTACCATCATCACTTCTATGTGAGTGAACAGCATGGAGAGGTGATTCATTAGGTGTAGGAATATGTTGTTCTGCTCCAGGTGATGGTTGTGTTGGTTATGTTAGAGATGGGAATGATATAACAGCAGTGGTATGATCAAGTGAGTGTTCAATTGAAGGTTCAGGTGAGTGTGAAGGTGAGGATGTGATTCTTGAAGGTGAAGTGGAAGGTTCAGAAACACTTAGCATAGTATGGAATAAAGTAACTTCTTGGCCTGAATATCCCTTTGTAGGCCTCTTTATATTGTTAAAAACATTGATGCTAAGAGAGGGTACAAGATATGTTCTTGAGTGTTGTTGAAGTTGTTTCCTCTGCATATCTAGGCATATTTGAATGAACCTAGGGTACATTAAAAACTTATGGGGGCTTGAAATATTGGACACCATATGCTCAAAAATCAAGCTAGAAAAAATATATCTCCTATTGGTAGCTAAACAGATAACATCAGTTGCAATGTTACTACTAAACTGCTCCCAAGCAGTCTTCTTTGGGCTAAGACAATGAAGAATAGTGTGGATAAGAAACCTCCATTGAGGTGAAAAAGCACCCTTTTGAAAAGTTAACTTATCTGAATCTGTGTGACATCCCATGAGTGCCAACTGCTGAAAAATCTCTGAGTTGGGTATAGAAGTAATACCATCATGATCATCCAACTTGAGATGTCTTCTTAAAGAGGCTTTAGTGATAGTCTTTGAGTGACTGTCAATGGTAGCAGTAATATGAACTTCTCCATTGTCATCATTAGTAGCTTCAGCAGACCTCCAAAACTGTTTAATCAAAGAGATATACACATCTGGCTTCTTTGTGAGTGCATAGAAAATTTGACTTCGATTTAGGAAATCAATGACTTGATGAAACCCTTCACTTCCTGTGGATTTCTATAAAATCGCTACCATGTTGTACTTGTCACAAAATTCCAAATTTGCCATGAATAAAAGTGTGAGTAATCGTGTGGGGTATGATTGTTTATGAAAGAATAAATGCTGGAGAAAGTTAATTGAGATTATGTAGAGAAAACATAGAGATATGGTTTGACCGACTTAAAGAAATTTGAGATTATCGTGAGTGAATCATGCGAATATATAAAAAGATCATGAAAGTCCAATTAGTCAAACCCTATATCATAGGTATTTGGCAGAAATATCTTAACGGCTCTATTAATTAATGAAAAAATCTGTTAGGGTTCAATCAGTACTAACGGTCATCCAGCAGTACCAAATTTAGCCTAGCAGTACTAAAATAAGCCTAGCAGTATTATATTCTCCACCAAAAGCAGTATAAACTCCAAAACTTTGTATTATTCAAAAATAGCTCCACACAATCTCTCTTCTGTTTTTAAGCTCACATTTTATCTCTCAATTCTTTTAACTTACTTTACGCTCTGTCTGTTTTTCACATATCTCTCTATCTATTTTTAAGCTCACCAATTCTCTCTATTCTGTTGGCTCACAAATTCACACAAAGTATAGTTTTTGGCAAACTACCAGCCGTTAACAGATTTGAGTAGTCTTTACCAATAGCCGTTTGCTTTAGACTAGCCAATGCTTCATTGTATAAACATGGTGCATTGATAACCATATAGTTTTGAGTAAACTATCAGCTATCAACGGATTTGAGAAGTCTTTACTAATAGCCGTTTGCTTTGGACTAGCCAATTCTTGATGTCTATAAGACATGGTGAACTAATGACCATTTGTTGTGTGGTGTTAAAACCAACACTTTTAAGAACAAACAACATTCCTCCCCTTAAATAATGGATCATTGAGTAACCAATTTCACACTTCATTGCTTATCTTGAAAGAGTTAGCTTAAAAAAAATCTAACCATTTTTCTTGTTTAGTAGTATTAAATGTTACTAACAGGATTAACAATGAGACATAGAAATAACTAGTAATAATAACTATAAGTAACAGTTTTGACAAATAGTCTTAAATATAACTAGCAATACTAATTATAACTAGCAGTATTAATTCTGCTTCCATAGGCTCCTCCACCAAAAGTAACATAACCTCCATCAAAGTCTTTGAAATCTAAAAGATGGGTTATGTTTCTAGTCATGTGCCTTGAGCATCCACTATCAACAAAGCCTTTATCATTCAGCTGTGAATTGCTCTGCGCATAAAACTTATGAAGTTAGTTTTCTTTGGGGACCCAAGCCATTACTGACTTGGATCTGCCTCTTGCATTAATGAAATTATATTTGTTGAAAACCAGTGATGCACCATTGGGTTTGATGGGTCTCCAAACCCAACATGCTGAGGGCTTAATAGCATTAAACCCCCTTGCCTTAACAGTATTAACAGTTGATCTAAATGGCTTACCAGTATTAAACCTTTGATTAAAACACCTTTTTGTTAATGTTGTTCTCTTGTAAAAGGGCATGTGAACAGTTGATTGTGCTTGATTTTGAAAATATGTCCTTGGTTTAGCACAATGAATTGTTGATTTGGGGTGAGCAGTATAAGAAGGCCTAATAGTATTAAAAGACCTAGCAGTACTAAAAGGTCTACCAGTGTTAACAGACCTAACAGTATTAACAGGCCTTGCAGTATTAAAAGATTTTAGGCCAGTCTTCATTAAAACTTCTCTTGGAGCCATATGTTTGTGTGCACTGGGATGAGAGGTTTTAGAATAGTAGTCATTATCTTTTTTGTTATAATTATTTCCACTTACTATTCTTTTCCTCTGTTGGTTATCAAAACTTCCACAGATAAAACATGCCTTGTTATTAAACACAAAGTTACATCCTAACTGATTGGATTTTTGACCATTCTAGTTCCTTTGGTTTCCCCTAGGTCTTAGTGACCTGTACATCTCTGCATACCTAACTGACCTTTTAACAGGTTTAACAAACTCTTTCTTAGTAGCAGTAGGTATAACAGTTTTCTTTTCAACCTTAGGGTTAGACTCATCATCATCCTCATCATCTATTCTCTCTAGCTTTCTTAGGTTCTTCTTCCCTAACTTAATTAGTAGGACAGAAAAACTTTTCTTTCCAATCTTTGTCTACCTTAAGTGGAGACTTAACAGAGCTAGAATCAGTCTTTTGTTGTTGTTTTAAAGAGTCATCAGTATTCTCCTTAGAATTATCTGACTCTATATCACAACGCTTTACACTTGAATCCCTAGGACCATTGTAAAACCCACATGAAAATACCATGAAATTTAAAATTTTAAATAAATAGTAAATCACGACAAGTAAACGTATGTAA
>BQNB010020353.1:20068-37836 GCA_026074375.1 Tanacetum coccineum | reverse complement strand
ACCTGCATTAGTCCAATGATCCGAGCCTTGACCTCGAGCAGGTCTTCCGCTTGTACATGGGCGAAGTAGATTTCCTCCGCACTCGGGAAGGGCTTGGAAGCTAAAAGCCTCCGTTGAATGTCCCGGATGGAATCTCCACCGATGCGTTCATCGGGTTCGTAGCCCGGGTGCCCGGGACTAGCAGCCCCCTCTGTGGACACCGATGCATGATTCCCGTTGTGAGGCGCGGCCCCTGATGATGAAGGATTGGGGGAGGCGTCTTCACTCGACGAGAAGTACGCCCACCACCCCTCAGAACCAGACGAATCCATTGTCATCACAAGGGAGCCGCCTAACAAATTCAAAATAAGCCTAAAGGAAAGGGGAATGAAAAAGGCTATCCACCCGGATAGACCTTTCTTTATTAAAAAGGCAGATAGAGCCTGCCTCCCCAGAAAGACACCATGCGTGCACAGGATCCCATAAAAAAAGTTGAGGACCCCTGCCTTCGAACAAAGAATAAAAAGTAGAGCAAATGCTGGTATAGCAATGAACATTGGGATGATACTAGGAAATATGGGCCGAAGACTCTCGATAGTAGTTCCATGAACAATCCTTTGCGGGATTGGATTTTTTTCTTTTTGGAAATGCCATAAAGCGCGAACCAAGATCCGTGATACGAAAACCAAAATCAGAATAAGGAAGAAAAAGATATCGTGATGTAAGTCTATTATTCCTTGCATCATAGGTGTTGCTGCGTCTTGAGATCCTAATTGCCATGGTTCCGCTGCATCACAAGGAGCAATTGTGAGAAATAGCCATTCTAGAACAATCATTTGATCTGTTTCATTCTTTGACTGCTCTGCTCCCCCAAAAAAATGGAGAGACTTGTTCTTGCTCTTCCAATTCAGGAAGACTGATTTCGCCGGTTGGTCCAACCAAGAAAGACATGGGAATTTCGGGCGTCAGATTCTTCTTCTTCTCTTACTTACGATATTTCGAGTTGGATGAACAGATCGCTCCTAAAAGCAGCCGTGTGATCTTATATACGATACCACCAGACGCGCCCCAGCTTCAAGCGAGCTCACCCTATGGACCTTGCTGAACTAGATTCCCTGCTAGCGAGAGCGGCTTAGAAAGATAAAGGAGCACAAACAAGGGTTGTTTGAAAATGAACAGATAAGCTAACGCACTACTGATTTTCTGCCTACTTGCAATGCAACTACTCCTGAGAAAGACTCAAACTGAACTAGTTGAAGCTAAGCGCCTGCCTATTCTATTAGTCAAGCTTGGAGAACATAGTACTAGGACTTACTAGATGAAAGACCTTGATTGGTGAAGGGCTTAAAAGTTAGGTAGCTGCTATCTATCGGATCTTTTCTAAGAGGTTAGGTAGGTGGTTGAGCCGAAGCGGAGAAGGAGACTAAGTCATCGGTCGTGCCGGGATTGATTTCCTACTTCCAGCTGAATGAGGGCCACACAGCCGTCAACCCTGCTGGAAGTGCTTTCTAGATCCAATCTCCTGGTCTTTCGTTCGCTATTCGAATGTCTGGACCAGTAGAAATGTACGAAAGGTGGTCTTGTCCTTTCCTTTACAACTAGTAGCTAGTAGCTCCGTCGTTGATCTCTCCTCTTCCCGGCCGGTTGTGACTCGTATGTCCAGCCAACGACTATCGATTCCTAACGAATCCATAGATTCTTCTACCATTCGACCAGATCTTCTAGATTGTATTCTCATTTTCCGGCCTCGAGCAACTTTACTAATAAGGAAAAGCCCTTAAACTGAATTGAATTCATATTATATTATATTAGTATAATATAAAGCGCTAGCGCCCAACCGGCTTTCCGCCTCCATTTGGTCGTGCTGCTATGATGTAACGTGCAGTCGTCCCGAGGCATTTTAGGGCCCCCCATTTTATCTCCCTTAAAGTCCTTTATGGATTTCAAGTCGGGAATAGAGCTGTTACTTATTCGGCGCTATATCACAATTCATTAATTCTCGGGCATAGCTGTTCACGAAACGTGGCATGGGACATCTGTCGGCGGCGGGTTAATTCCGAGCGAGAGGTCAAACCAATCCCATTCATCCTGGTCTGATCCGAACGGATCTTGTTGAATGAATTGATCCATTGTTCTATGCCCTACTTCTTAGTTCATTTTTTCCTACTCGGACCCGCCGTACTTCCTTTGACTACTCCTGATGAGATATAGTGGAAACATTTTGTTATGGTGGAGAGTGGGGAGTGAAAACACCAATGCAGCAGAGAACGACCACATGAATCGGAATCCGCTTAACTTATTAAGACAGACGACCGAGAAAGAAAGGCTCCGCGTTCTCCAAGTGGTTGATCTTAGCTTAGCGTGCTAGCCGCTGCTTCATTTCGTATAGTGATAACGCTTTCTCTTTCTTAGCGCTCCGCCCCCCCTTGTATAGTAAGGGGAACTTTGGTTGCGCGGCTTTCTCTTATACTTATAGGGGTCTATTTTCTCTGACTTGACTCAGCTTGACCTACTTGACTCAGCGGTTAGAGTATCGCTTTCATACGGCGAGAGTCATTGGTTCAAATCCAATAGTAGGTAAAACCGACCGAAAGCCCCGCTTTTGCCAGCATGACAGCAAGCACGGACTGGCAGCAAGGAGTCAACTGGAATGACCAAAGCATCGGTTGCTTCCACTTGTGGCCTTCTTCGAGCGCCTTGACACCTTAATATCAACTCACCCCCTCTTCCACAAGTAGGTGGAGACCAGGAGAGCCGGGAACCCCAACGGGAACCCTTCACCGCGCCACACGATTCTTTCGCGAAGCGCTAATTCAGTGCCAGCCGTTGGTGAAAGACCTGCATGGAGCCGAGCCCTTCTCACCTACCTGCTTTGGGGAGAGTTTGATCCGGACAAAACGAGTGGGTGTCGCCTCCTCGAAGCAGCTCCCTCTCGCCCCGATTCCCCGAGAGTTAGATAGCCGATAGTAGTAGAAGCTCTAAGGCCGCTATTCCTGACAAGGAATAGAGTAAGGCCTTTACCGATCCTGAGTTAATGAGTTAAGGAGTTTTTTTCTAAACGACTTATCTGAAAGAAGGCTTTGCAATCAACGAATTCTTTGATTTGAAAAGCTCCTTTCCTAATCGACCTCCCGCCTTCCGTTATTTGATCTTTTTATAGATCTTCTTATCTTATTAAGTAGCTAAATGAAGTCTCATCAATTGAGAAATGACAATAAGTGATGTTCGATATCGCTTCTGTGCTATGAGTTTCTCTTCCTCGATAGTGATCTAAGGCAAGTAGAAATCCCTCTTACTCAATAGTGGCTAAGGCAAGAAAGTATGATCAATGATCTTCTGCTAATGCTAGCGTCTTTTTCATCTCTAATCTCATCTATGCTTCAGGAAAAAGTTTAACCTACCCGCAAAAAATAAATATAATAAAAAAGGGCTGGCTGCTCTCCTTAATTTCACAAAGAAAAGAATTGAGTGGTTTTTGCTCCTTGCCCTTAGTGAAGCGAGTGGCTTCTGCTCTCCAATTTCGCATTTGTGAGCGGCTTTCGCTTCTCTTCTTTGAAATCTAGATCTTCTCTTTCTGTGTCTATCAATCTTCCTGCCCCAAGCTGATGAATAAGCTCGAGATAGCCAAGATGGATGGAGTAGGGCTAGTCTAAGACAAGACAGACCGATCTCTATTCTCCTGCTCGCGTTTACAAGGGTTCCCACTCACTCTATTGAGTTACAGCCCTTGTTGGGTTCTGCAAGGAAGCATCTCGATAGGTCCGCAACTTGTGCTGTGGTTGATGCCCCACCCGAGCTCTAATTCCATACTCGATTCGCCGTGTGTGATAGAATTGTTTTAAGGTTTGAAGGAATTTATAGATGCGGGAAGGATTGCTCTAGATAGCACATCTTGGTCTTTTGCTCTTACAGATGCCAGTCTTTTTTCTGTTGATGCGAAATAAGTGGTCTTAGCCTTTACGAGATGCCCCTTGGAGTGTTGGATTGAAGGAGAGAAAATCCTAACACACTCGAGGTTTGATCTTCCAATCCTTGGAAGTTTAGACGGTTTCACGGAGGTACATCTTGATTCGTCTAGAGCGAATATGCCGCTGATGCATAAAGCTGTGTGGCACCTGCTGAATCATATAGAGTTTGTAGCTAGGCGTCACGCACACAAAGACCTGAACATTTCTTAGACCGGCAAAATCGAAAACAAGACGAGCTGCTAACATGGAACAAGCCTCTCTTCCCTTGCTGCGGCTGGTCGCCCTAGTTCAGTCAAATGAGTTTTGAGAGGCGAAACCAAACCGCCTGACATCTATACAGCCGCACTTCCAAGGATCTTCTGATCGTAGACCACCCTACCGCCCGCACTTCTACTTCCCCTCTATACCCTTCCCTAAAGCCTGGTCTGTCCACTCCACTCGGTTAAGTAAGTGGAGATTTACTTAGTTCTTGTCTATTTAGCACTAATTGCTCCTGTTTCTGAGAGCAAAGAAAATTGTTTCAGTTAGGTTCTTTACAACCAAATCAAGAACAGAACCTTTAGGCGGCACCAAAACAATGAGAATTGCCTCTCTTTCACCTTTCCTGAATGAAGAAAGACAAGAGATCAGTGCAATAGATACAGAGGGGAGAGAAACTGTCTTCGTTCGGTTCGGCAGAAGAAAGCCGAGACTGACTCTTTATCTTCAGCTTCAATTACAGAGCATTCTGCTTCCCGGCGAACTGAGAAATTCTTTTCTTCGTTCGAGCGACGGAAGGCTGTAGTTGAATAAGTCGATCTTCTTTTCTTCTCTTGATTATCAATCAGTAGGCTTTGAAGCAGTAGTGCCCCACTATCAATCAGAGTAGGAGCTAACCACTACGCTAACGTAGGCTTCAAAGCTAAAGATAGGAGGGAAGGAGTGAAGAATGCCCCAAACCTCCCCTTAGTCCATAGGAAGAACTGGACGACCAAATACAAGCACTGACTTCCAAAAAGAGTGCCTCTCTCTCCTTTCTTGCAGCTTACGAACCCAGCCTTTCCCCCGAAAACAAGATTTACGCAGAAAGGTAGCGAACTCTTTTTGCTCAATAGCTAAATAAAGATAAACCAAACCACCCGAAGAGGAATGAAAGCTTCAAATCGAGTTCTCTCTAGTAAAGAAGTGGATTTCCTTAAATTGAAATAAGGAAAGGCAATAAAAAAGTACAGAGGTCTTGCGAGGCGGTCGTTGGGATCGAATCTTCCTGGCAGCGGGCGAGAAGACCTCAGTTGGAGACGGGGCGGCTTTCTCTATTTCACGAAGATGTCATTTTCAAGATAGGATTTTTGGTTGTAAATCAATGTGAGTAGCCCGACTTTCCCCACTTTCAGCTATCCTTTTTCTGCCTTCCACTTTCGAGAGCTAGACCAGACTTCCTTATCTGGCTTCCAGTCTACTAAGGACAGCTGGCTCAGACACTGGCTTTGAGTTCGGACTGACTTCTTTCTATGACCAGATCAGGAGCTGCATGATCCGATGAGCTATCAGCTGAGAGACTGGCTTCTCGGTTGTTAGTAACGACTCAGACAGAGCAGCTTACCTTGCTATGGTGAGTTATAGAATCAATTGAGCGAAGCTACCTACTTAGCTGATCTAGTTAGAGGACTTCTTTAAAGAAGGGCTTTAATCCACAGAATTGAGTTTCCATTATAATGGTGAAAATGCTAATGGTGAGATTGATTACAGGAGCTAGTTTTAAAAGAATCAATCAATCAAGCTTGGACCCGTGCAATCAAGCTTGGACCCGTGCAATTTATAGGCCTCCCTCAAAAGAACCAGTCCAGACAATCATCTGACTCCCCCCGGAGATGATAGCTTCTTTTACTATTGCTTCTGAGTTCGTATCGCTACAATAGAAGAGGAAATTTCATTGATTCATAAACTCGTATGTAGTCGCTGAACGGCACCGCTCGATTCTACTGCCTAAGATGTCCCTCCCGGTACCTGCTTGAGTTAGCGTAAGCGGCTCGTAAGACCAAGGAGTTAGCCACCTTCCGGGTGAGAGGAAAACTAGACCCGGCTAAACGGCGTTGGGAGAAAGAAAGGGATAGAGCTCTGAAATAGTTAACTCAGAGCTGGGGTGGGAACCCAATCGATGTGTCACAAGAAGGCAGTGATGAAGTTGGTGATTGTCGCCTGTTAGTGTTAGAGATTCAGATAGAGGAATGCAAACTAGCAAACTGCTCTATCAGCGGAAAGAGAGAGCCAATACATGACAGGGGGGAGAAGTGAAGCAGGTTTCTTAGACGGAAGGTTCTTAGTCTAATCGGAAACAGAACCCGTCTGTAACCACAATGACTATATGCTTAACACACCTTCAGATCGAAGAAGGACTTTTTGGAATGGGAATGGATGAAGCGGGGTAGAGGAATGGTCAACTCATCAGGCTCATGATCTGAAGATTGCAGGTTCGAATCCTGTCCCCGCCTCTTTTTCTTTCGAGAAGGATCCTTTCAAAGTCGACTCTAAGCAGGCACTTTGCAATATAGTAGGGTCTTTGTACGTTAGGAGGTAGTAAGTAGAAAGTCGAGCGGATGACAGAAAAAAAATGAGGGGGGATGACAGAAAAAAACTAAAATCAAAAATGAAAAAGCAAATCAAAATGAAAAAGCAAATCACTCTTTCGAAATTCTTGAAGTGCCGTGGATACATAACAATTTTGTTACTGATCGCCGTAGGTCTTTTATTTTATATTTTGAGTTCGTATTTTTTAGGGGTCACTTGTTTTGGTGCAGCACTGGCACAAATAGCGGGCGCCATAGGGGCGCAGGGCCTAGCTAAAATATTGATCAAAGTAGGCTTCTCTTCATCTCTGGCGTTCTTTTTAGCGAGCGCTTTGCGAGCCTTCTTCACTACAGGTGTGATCGAAGGCAATATGATGGCCCCGCCGAATGATGAAATCGTACCCTCCCATTCTGGTTCCGGAGGACCATCACACTCTCCCTCCTGGAAGGAAGATTCCTTCGAGATCAATGTCTTACTGGAAGAATCGGAAATAGAGGGAACGACGGCTCATTCTTCAGGGGCAGCGCGCGATGAAGCGGGGCCACCTCGTCAAGATTACATAAATCGGATCTTTGAGGCGTCAATGCGAAATCGCATTTTATGCCTCGAGCAGGACGATAGCCCTTATCTGCTCGGTAAGGCAAAGGGGACTTACTGGTCGGACATCAGACTCATGCTGGAGCATGCCCCCTCTCAGAATGAATATAATCGGTTGCTGGAGTTTAAAAACAAAGATCTCCAGATCCGTGAGCTCCAACATGAGTGTTTCCGGGTTTTTGAGGGATTCTTGAAACAGAATCCTCCCTTGTCTGACCAGGTTCCGTACAATCCACAAGAAGCATTTAAGGACTTTTTAAATGAAGATTACGAAAAACGTGACCAGCGCTTCCCTTTTTTAATCTTTGATAGAGACGAAAAGGAACTTGACTTTTTGAGTAATGTGAGACAAAGGCTCAAAAAAGAGGGACCCGCCTATGTAAGAGAAATCTTGGGAATCTAGTGAAACGAGGCAGCAGGTGGAGACCATTTCTTTTGCCCCCCCCCCCCCCCCCCCCCCCCCCCCCCACCCCATTCAAAAAAAAAGAAGTGCGGGCAGGGTGGACTCGGCAGAGGTTCGAGAATAGGGTAGGTCTGTTCTTTAAGATTAGATCAGAAAAAAGTTCCAAACCTTTTGCATGGCACGCGTAAAGTGCTGCGTACAAGTCCGGCATGATGATTGGGAAAGATCAAATCAATTTGACCGCTCAATCACAATAGTAGTCGCGGAAAGGCGTAAGAGGGGGGGGACATAAATTTAAAGCTATTACTTTTCACACCTCTCTCTCACTTTTTAGATATCTAAAGAGAGAGAGATCCGTGCTGTGAGCAACCCGACTGGTGCGTTAATGTGCTCTACAGGTGCACTCAATCTTTCTTCCCTATTTTTTTTTTATTGGAAGACGGGGTTGCATTTGGTTCGAAAGGCATTGTTTTCAGTTTTTCGTTTTTTTTTAAAGTATGTCTCCAGATAGGCCCCCCATAGTCCGGCTAGCTAGTGAGTGGTTTTTCGGGCGGGAAGAGGGCCGGGCCCCTACGGCGGGCATCTCCGCAAAGCAAGCAGTATTGTTCGCACCACCCGGAAGCAAAAGATTATAGAGTCAGGCTGAAAATACATGCATAGATAGTGGTCTAAATGACAAGGCCGACGACGAAGGCTCGGGACGGAGCGTATGATGCGGAAGTCTCACGTACGGTTCTGAGAAGGGAGTGGCTACCTCCTGGAGCTTCGACTATCACCACCGGTCAATTCGCTTTGGGGCCACCCCTTACATCTACATTATTATAGGGGTATGGGTTCGAGACATGGAAAGATCAAGGCAGCATAATCAGATTTTCCTTTTTACTTTACTTGGATTCTGTTTTAAATCGCTATTAGCTATACTGTTGATTCTTTTTCCAACAGGAACCACCGATTTACAAATTTTATTAACCGAGAATTTTGTGAGCCCGGCGCCAAAATTCTTTCTATGGATTGCTTTTTTGCCTCTTTTCGCCGTCAAAGTGCCTATGTACCAGTTTATATTTGGTTACCGAAGCTCATGTAGTGGACTAGGCAGGATAGTCTTCTTGGCGGGATTTCTTTTAAAATTGGGACACCTATGGCTTTTTAAGATTTTCAATACCTTGTTTCCTGAAGCTGGACACTTTGTTCACTCCTTTCATTTCATACTTTAAGCGCGATTGTCTAATATATATTCGTGACCACTTTTAAGACAAGATCGATCTTAAGCAGATCATTGCTTACTCTCAGTAGCTCATTTGAATCTGGTGACTATTGGTATGTTTAGTCTGATACTAGACAGGCGATTGGAGGTAGCATTCTACTGATGTTCAGTCATGGAAGTTTCTTCAGACCTTTTTTCTAGTGTTGGAGTTTATATGACCGACATCAGACACGACTTGTTAGATATTACGGAGGTTTAGTGAGCACCATGCACGAATTTCTCTACCCATTTTCTTCTTTTTACTTTGGCCATATGAGTTACTGGTACTAGCAGCTTTATGGGAATTAAAAAACCGAAAACCGAAACCGAACCGAACCGAAAATAACCGAACCGAACTAATAACCGAACCGAATTCGCCAAAACCGAACCGAACCGAACTACTAATTCGGTTCTCGGGTTGGATATGGGTTTGGCACTCCGAACCGAAAACCGAATTCATATAAATATATATATTTTTTATATATTTATATATATAAATACCATTAAAATGTTATCATAATATAAAAAAAACACTTTTTATGTTAATAATAATTTTTTGTTTACTAAAAATCTATGTAATTATTAATTTTTTTAAATAGTGAAATTCGGGTTATTCGGGTCAACCCGAGAACCGAACCGAATTCGAATTCGGTTTTCGGTTCGGTTCGGTTTTCGGGTTGACCCAATTTTTTTTTAACCGAACTAACCGAATAACCCGATAACCGAACCGATCAACACCCCTGCATTATCATAAGATATAAATGGGCCTGAAAGTAAAGACCATGCATCACTTCGGCCCATATCTATTGGGCATTTGTCTAGTGGCTATCTTTTTTTTTTCGCCACAGCTTGAGTCCATTAGTTTTGTTTAGTGGATCGGTTCGGTTATCGGGTTGAATTGTTAATTTTTTTTGTCAACTCAAAAACCGAACCAAACCGAAAACCAAATTTGAATTCGGTTTGGTTTTCGATCGACCTGAACAACGCGATTTTTTTTTTAACAACAATTTTATTGAAACAAAACTAGCAAGAAGCTAGCAATTACACAGTGACAAGATTCGGGTTTTTAACCCAATCGTACCAACTAAACGACGCATTACATCTATACCTACACCAATGAAAAGACATAGAAACTACATCATCAAAAAACAACGCCTGCGAAGGAGGTTTAGAATAAAAAATGAGCTTATTACGAAACGACCATAAGTGCCACCACATGACATAGAAAACACCTTCGAACATCTGTTTATGCTTAGAAGGAATCCGCAGGTTCACAAACCAATTATACCAATCTTCGTATGAGTCGACCTCAACATAAGGAACATCCCACCAACGAGTGATCTTGCGAACAATTTGTCTAACCATGCAACAAGAGAAGAACAAGTGTCTAGACGTCTCCACCCCATTATCACAAATAGCACACATAATGGAATCTATATCAATACCTCTGCGTGAAACATTAAACCTCGTTGGAAGAGAATCTGTCTTAACCTTCCAAGCATGAACATTCACCTTTATCGGCACATATTTTATCCATCGAGTTTTCGAGTCAACAACCGGAAGTGATTTATCATCAATAATCTTTCTAACCGACGACACAGAAAAATCTCCCGAGCTCTCCAAGTCCCATTTCCATCTGTCAGACATAGGAATTAAAGAAACGTCATGCACCAAAGCTGACAACTCGTTGAATTTATCCTGCTCTACTCCACCCCTTGGATTTCTTCGAAAAGAATATTCCAAACTAGGTTGCGCAAGTTTCGCACCCACCGTGATCAATTTGCAAGATTCAAGACTATAAATGCGCGGGAACCGATTCTTAAGAGTTTTACCATCAATCCAAATATCCTCTCAAAAAACAGTTTTATCACCATTCCCCAATTTAACATGCATACAATCAAGTAAGTTGATACCTTTAGTTTTCAGCGCATGAGTTTCCCTTACAATATCCAACCAGCAGGATTTAACACTAGATTTAATGTGTCCTCCAACATTACCATCGTCCCCGTGAATCGCCTTAACGACCCGCACCCATAACAAAGTATTTTGCGTATAGAACCTCCATATACATTTAAACATTAGACCTCTATTTAAAGCAAATAAACTTGAAACTCCCAGGCCCCCTTTTTCTTTAGAAGCCAACACTTTTTTCCAATTAACCCATGAAGCTTTGTTACTGTTAATATCATGTCCCTTAAAAAATTTACCATGAATAGATTCTAAAGTACGCAACACACTCAAAGGGGCTCTATATATCGATATGTGGAAAATGGGTATCGATCCTAAAACCGACTTAAGTAACGTTAACCTACCTCTAATCGACAACGTTTTCATCTTCCATTTAGAAAGCTGATTCTTCACCCGATCTACCACCTCATTCCAAGCATGAACCCGAGACATAGACCCTCCCACTTTCGATCCAAGATACGTAAATGGAGTTTTAAGAATAAGACATCCAAGCTTCAACGTAGCACCTTTAACCTTGTCTCTATCCACATTAACACCTAATATTTTACTCTTGCTCATATTAATCCTTAAACCAGAAGCCCGATAAAAACATTCAAGAACATGAATTAAAGTAGAAATATTACCATCACACCATTGTCCCATGAAAACCGCATCATCCGCGTAAAACAAGTGAGAAATACTCAACGAATAGCTTAGCTTAATACCGTTAAACATTCCATTGTCCACCACCCGTTGAAAAGATAAATGTAAACTTTCCATGATAAGGATGAACAAGAATGGAGATAACGGATCTCCTTGTTTGAGGCCTTTGTAGAATTGAAACTCCTCCGTTGGACTACCATTAATTAGGATCGAACCTCTCGAAGATCCAAGGCAACTTTGAATCCACTAACACCATTTTTCGCCAAATCCATTTTTTTTAGAATGTCATCTAAAAAATCCCATCGAACCGAATCATATGCTTTCTCAAAATCAATCTTAAAAATTAAAGATTGTATCTTTTTTGTCTTGCTCCATTGTAAAATTTCATTAAGAATAAACGGGTCATCTAAAATCTGTCTTTCCGCGATAAAGGCTGATTGAACCTCATTAACAATATCTCCCAAAACACCAACAAGATGATTCGCCAATATTTTTGCAATGATTTTATATAAACTTCCAATAAGACTAATAGGTCTAAAATCTTTTACCATGTTCGCATCCGGAATTTTTGGAATTAAAGCTATGAAAGACGAATTGCAACCTTTGGGGATATTACCATATGTGAAGAAATACTTAACAGCATCATACACGTCATTTTCAATAATCTTCCATATTTAATATTAATTTTATAAGTGTTATAATTAAATCAAATATAAATGAAACAAATTTAAATATAAGCATTAATTCAAATAAATAATTCATAATAAGAAAGAGATATCAAAATAATATACCTTGATTTATTAAATTTGAACTGTTACAAAGATGTTCAGGTATACAAGGACTTGACTGGTTTATAGAGGTTAGAGATATACAAATTTGAAACTCTAAACATTTAGAACATTAGGAAGTTGATAATATGACTGAAGGCTTTTTCTTCATAAAATGAAGCCTGTCTTGAACTTTAGATACTCGATTCCTTTTATAGTGAGAAGTAGCCGGTAACTGCTTTGTTGGAACCGAAAGCTGTCCGTTTCTTTCGTTAATAATCATCGTCTTCTATTCATAGTGTTGTCAATAATAATATTCTTTTGTTCATAGTGTTCATCCATAATTGATAGTCTTCTGTTCATAGTCTCTGATACCAATTACAAACAGGATCGCTAGGTTTAATATAATATTTATTTTAACATATAATATTAATTTTATAAGTGTTATAATTAAATCAAATATAAATGAAACAAATTCAATTATAAGAATTAATTCAAATAAATGATTCATAATAAGAAAGAGATATCAAAATAATATACCTTGATTTATTGAATTTGAACTGTTACAAGGATGTTCTGATATACAAGGACTTGACTGGTTTATAGAGGTCGGACATATACAAATTTGAAATTCTAAACATTTAGAACATTGGAAAGTTGATAATATGACTGAAGATTTCTTCTTTTTAAAATTGAAACGTGTCCTCAACTTTAGATACTCAATCCCTTTTATAGTGAGAAGTAGCCGGTAACTGCTTTGTTGGAACCGGAAGCTATCCATTTTCTTCGCCAATAATCATCGTCTTCTATTCATAGTCTTGTCATTCATAGTCTTCATCAATAATTGGTAGTCTTCTGTTCATAGTCTAAAGGCTATCGTCATGGCATACGTCTACTTTGGCTTAAGTTAATAATGGTATGCCTCGCTGTCTTCTTTTAATCATATTGCTACTTTTCTAAAAGTAACATGACTTTAATATAGACCCGTGATACTTTTTATTTTACATTTTGAAATATAAATAGAATGACCTTTTAAAATCTAAAATATTCTAAAAATCTAAAAATTCATTATCATTATCATATGGGTCTTGAGAGTCTTGGAATATATTTTCTGATGGAGTTGGAGATCTTCTAACTTCATCTAATATCTTTTGCAATTCTGCATCTGTTTTACATGCTTGAATCTTTCGAATTGTTTCTTCATTTGATGAGGATGATGTAGGTGTATCTGGACTTGGGGATCTATTAATAAGACTGTTATGATATTCAATAACTGCCTTTTCATCTGCTTGACTTTCTTTGACTTATTTCCACCATTTGACACTATACTGTCGTAACAATAATGGTGGTGAAATACCTTCTGATTCCTGCTTTTTATATGTAAATGACATGATTCCTGGAATTCTGAATATAGCTGAAAATTGTAAAGTGTACTAAAATGAAGGCGCACTTTCTTAAGCAAACATGACTTTATACTGCTTATATCCTTCTAAAACTCTTGGTGGAAAGATTTCTGGAATACTTCCTATATATTTGAACCATTTGGTAAACCATCTTGGATATTTATTTGAAAATTCTTCTGTAAAATGGAAAAACCATGTATGGGTGTGGTTTATTAATAAGAATGCCTTAGACTACGCTTCTTAATAATCATAGTAATTATAGGCTGGGTATGTTGGGTAGCGTACTAAGACTCTGTTGGTGTCGAAGGATAAAACTTTAATAATCTTGACTTTGATGAAATCGATATTCTCTATTTCTTCTTTGTTATAACTATGATAAACCATGATAGATTTACTTTCTATCAAAATTGCTTCATAATATTCTCTTGTTTGATAATCGTTGTTATAAAAATGTGTGTTTCTGGGAAATATATAGTATATCAATGATAAGAATCCCTGATTAAGATTTTGTTCTTCCATAGGTTCTAAGATTTTGACAACTTGTTTATATGGGTTAATTTGAAATTCTGGTTTTTGTGAAGGAGATCTTGGTATACTGGATGATGAATTAGCTGGAGATCTTATATATAAATTTGAACTTTATGGTATACCTGGTAAATGGGCAAGGGCTGAGTATGATGGCCTTGTTCTTGGATTATATGTGGGTGAATATGGAGTAAGGGATATAGATTTATTCTGTTGTATATGTGTCGAAGGAGATGATGGGGAAGGAAGTTTAGGTTTGGGTATAATGACCTTTTTATCTAAACTTGTCGTCCCTGTAAAAATTCTCTTGATAAGAAATCTGGGAGAGAATTACTTTCTCCTTTTATATGTTCAATTATAAAATCAAAATTGCTTAATATAGCTTGTCATCTGACGAAAATTTGTTTTGAAATTAAATTTTTAACATCTTTTTCTATAATAGATTTTGCAGATAAACAATTAATTCTTAACAAAAATGGCTTCATATATAAATCATTTTCAAACTTTTTTATGTTTAAAACAATACTTAAAATTTCCTTTTTGACAGTAGAATAATTCTTTTGAGTATTATTCCAAGCCCCTGAATAATATCTAACTAATGTTTCTGTTTTACTATCTTTTAATCTCTGCTTTAATATTCCTCCATAACCAATATTACTAGCATCTGTTTCTACTATAAGATATGCATCTGGATGTGGTATATTTAAACAAGGTAATTATTTTATTTTATTTTTTATATACCTAACAATTTTAGTGTGTTCTTGAGTCCATGGTTTAGGATTCTTTTTAAGTCTATCATATAGTGGCTGACATATTTTTCCTAAATCTTTAAAGGAATCATGAATATAATTAAGACATCCTAAAAATCTTTGCAATTGTTTTTTATCTTTAATTTTGTCTGGGAATTTATTTGTGAACTCTAAGCTTCTATCTATAGGTTTAATAGTTCCTTGAATTATATTTTGTCCTAAAAATCTTATTTATGTTTTAGAAAAACTTATTTTAGTAGGTGAGACTGCTAAACCATTTTTATAATATCATAAAATATATTTAAATGTTTAAAATGTAGATCTATATTTTTTGAGAATATTAATACATCATCAATATATACTATAGCAAAATTACTTATTGGGATTATAATATCATTCATAATGTTTTGAAATTCTGATGGAGCATTTTTTAATCCAAAAGGCATAACATTTCATTCATAATGACCAAAAGGTACATTAAATCCTGTTTTATATTTATCCTTTTCTTCTATTTGGATTTGCCAAAATCCCGATTTCATATCAAATTTTGAAAATATTTTTGAATCATATAATTTCTTTAATAAATCTCTTTTGTTTGGTATGGGGTATCTTATCCATTATAATACTTTATTTAAAGGCTTATAATTTATAACTAATCTGGGTGCTCCTCTTTCAATTTTAGCTTGATTCATAACATAGAATGCTGAGCAAGACCATGGAGACTTCGAAGGCCTTATTAGTTTTATATCTAATAATTCTTGCATTTCTTTTTTACAATGAGCTTCTAAATCTTGAGACATATGTATAGACTTTGACTTCGTAGGAATATCTTTTTTATTGAATCCTTTAATATAGGGTAATTCGACTATATGTTGTTTTCTTTTCCAAAAGGCATTTGGTGTGGTTGCACATACATTATTTTTGAAATTTTCTTCTAGTTGTTTAATTTTATTTTGTATAATACTTTCTTCTAATTGGTTTGATATTCTTTTTTCATTTATCTCATTTACTAAATATTGTATATGTTTTTCCTTGTTGTGTAATATATTTATTTCTTTGGTTTTTATTAGAGTTACAAATTCAAACATTATTTCCTTATTTAATATTTTAGTAGAGAGACCTTCTTCACTTACACCAAATGGATATAATTGAGTTATAAAGGGTTATCCTAATATAATTTGAGAATTTAAGTTCTTTACTAATATAAGATGGGTTTTGATGCAGTAATTATCTTTGTATATATGAACATTAGATAATTTATAACTTATATTTAATCTAGATCCATTAGGTCCAGACAATCTTTGGGATGACTTTTCATAACACTTTATGGGTATTAATCCTTCTTGGATGCAATTCATATTTGCTCCTGAATCAAGGAGTGCAACTAAAGATAATTTAAATTCTCTATTGATTATTATATTTAGTTTGGTATACCATCTTTGAGAACTTATAGTTTGTATATCATTTATTAATGAGGTACTTATAGATTCTTCTTTTGTTTTTTCTTTATCTTTGTTATTTTCTAATACTTTCATCCTTTGTTTTAATAATGTTATTTCTGATTTTACATTTTTTAATTCTTCTTGTAATTCTAAAATTGTTATAGGTTTTTTATCTTTGTTAAATCTTTTATATATCTCGTCTATATTGTATATTTATACATTTTCTATAGTTTCATCAACTGACTTGTTTTTGCTTAAATTTTCTTTTAATCTGTCTAAATATACCTTTTTTACATCTTTATCTTCGAGCTTATTTATTAATTCTGTTAACATTTTTACCTCATCGCTATCATCACTTATAGCATTTATTTCTTTATAATCACATGTACAATTTCCTATGCATTCACATTCTTCTAATTCACTACTATCACTACTAAAACTATTTTCTACTATATTTAAATCATCTTCTTCATAATCTGATATACTAGTGTCACTTGATTCTTCATTTATCATGATTTTCATAATCTAATCCTTAAGTTCATCAGATATGCTTAATTCATTAATTTTCTTTTTAGTATAATAATTTTTTGATGTATGACCTTGTTTTTCACATTTATAACATATTATTGTATATTTATAGTTTTTATTTTTATTTTCTTTAAATGAGAATTTTCTATTTCTCTTGTTTTTAATTTCTCTTTTTCCATATGTTTTATATTTTTTATTTGGTTTTCTATATTGTCTAAATCTATTTTCTTTTTTAATTCTTTTAGAATTAGTTGGAGGTAGTTTTAATGGTTCATAACCATATTGTTCACAGAAGTTTCCTAATTCTTTTCTATTATTTATTCCTTCTTTTTTTTATCTTAGCTTTAAGCTTTAAATCAGAACATATAACCAATCCTTCTTGATTAACATGATTTAAAATTTCTCCATAAGTTAATTCTTTATAGGGAATCATACCATTATATTCATTACTTAATTTATTTCTTATTCTTTTAGCAAATAATTTAGGTAATCCTGCTATAAACCTTTCTTTCCAATATGCTTCTTTGCAATCTGGTCTTGTCATTACTTTTGCTAAAAATACATCTTTATACCATCAAAAATCTTGTAATTTTCTGCAGGTTAAATTTAATAATATGGCTGAGTTTCTTTCTTGATATGCAGCTGGATTTCCAACAAAATTCTTTAGTATTGCATATAGTTAAGTATTAACCATATCATCAATTTGAGATTTAACTTGTTGATTATTTTCTGTTTTAATTATAGTTTTTTTAGTGTTTAATATAGCAAAATTTTCTTCTTGTGTTACATAACTATCCCACCAACCTTTTAAACTTCCAGTAAAACCAGAGATTATTAACTTAGCTACTTGTAATTCAGTATTATTGTGGGATTTATAAGCATTCGAGGCCATAGTCATTTCTTGTAATAAATTTAGTATTTGATATTCTGTTTGTCCATCTATATTCCATTCATATATTGAAGTACTATCATATTTGGCTTGTACTAATGTGTGACGTTCTTCATAT
>BQNB010020353.1:0-18149 GCA_026074375.1 Tanacetum coccineum | reverse complement strand
GAAAGACAGAATGACAACAAAAGAAAGGCTGATGATTCGTCAAGAAACCATCACCAACAACAACACCACAAGAAGCAAAATTTAGAGACCTACCTCTGTGCACCAAGTGCAACTACCATTACACTGGGCAATGTGCACATAAGTGTGGAAAATGCAAGAGGTATGGCCATGCTACCACTGATTGTCGGGCCAATACCAACAACAACAATAACAATAACAACAAGAATCAGAAGGCTGGAGCATGCTATGAATGTGGTAACACCGGGCATATGAGGAGAGATTGTCCAAAACTGAAGTACCGTAGGAATGCCAACGGGAATGGCACATCTCAAGAAGAGCTTATGCTTTAGGAGGAAGAGATGCTAGCCTGGACTCTAACGTCATCACGGGTACGTTTCTTCTCAACCACCGTTATGCTACAATTTTGTTTGATACTGGTGCGAATAAGAGCTTTGTATCTAATACCTTTAGTGCCTTGATTGACATTACCCCCACTAAATTAGAAAACCATTATGACGTAGAATTAGCCGATGGAAAAATTATAGGAGTTAACACCATAATTCGAGGTTGCACTCTAAACTTCATAAACCACCCTTTCAACATCGACTTGATGCCGGTCCCACTCGGTAGTTTTGACGCCATTATTGGAATGGATTGGTTAACAAAGCATCATGGAGTGATCATCTGTGACGAGAAGATTGTGCGAGTTCCTTTCGGAAGAGAAATGTTAATCTTTCAAGGAAACAGAAACAACCAAAAGAAAGAATCCCGTCTGAATATCATTTTGTGCACTAAAGGCACAAGATTAGTTTGTTTAAAGGGCTGTGAATGTAATTTTAGCACACATTTACCACGAAGGACGCCAAAGACAATTCGGAGGGGAAGGACTTAAGACGTGCTGATTGATTAGAGACTTCCTGACGTTTTCCTAAAGACTTTGTCGGTATTCACCCGCCGACAAGAACGGAGTTCCAAATTGATTTGGTACCGGGTGCTGCACCTGTAGTATGGGCGCCTTATCGGTTGACACCATCCGAAATGAAAGAACTGGTGAAACAACTTCAAGAAATATCCGACAAGGGATTTATAAGACCAAACTCTTCACCCTGGGGAGCCCCGGTCTTGTTCGTCAAGAAGAAAGATGGATCTTTTCGCATGTGCATCGATTATCGTGAACTAAACAAGTTAATGGTGAAGAACCATTATTCCACTTCCATAGAATGGTGATTTATTCGATCACTTCAAGGGTCGAGTGTCCTACTCGAAAATCGAACATCAGGTTACCTCGTTGAGAGTATCGTGAATGAAGACATTCCAAGACCGCGTTTTAGGACGCATTTACGTGCATTAAGAATTACAAGTAATATGCCTTTTGTTTGACAAACGCACCGCAATATTAATGGAACCACATGAAACGGTGGTGCAAACCTTATTTGGATAAGTTGTGATTGTCTTCGCTTGATAATCATTTTCGAGTTAGGACCACATTAACAGAAAACAAGGTGTTTCTTGTCTTATGAAGCTTTAAATTTGTGGATCTTGGTCCCCTCGCTTTTGACCGGTTATGGCACAAGAAAGGACAAAAAATAAGTAAAACCACAAATAAGCTCAAAATAAGTTTGGAATAAGCTTAAAATAAGCCGAAATAAGCTCGAAAATAAGCAAAAAGGAAAAACAAAAATTTAGCAAAAAATGAAGATTCTAGCCACGAAACTACAATGACTAATGAGTGAATAAGCTCAGTTTAACCAAGAAGCCCCCAAAAAATAAGACGTGAGCTTATATTTCAAAATAAGCCACGAAAATTTTGAGCTTATAAGCACGAATCAAACATAATAAGTTGTATAACAAGTGAAGCAAGGAGTAGAGAAGCAAAACGCAAACTAATAAGCCAAAAAAAATCCGGACGTGAGCTTATAATTAAATACACCAGCGAAATTCTTTAATTTTAACTTATTAAAACCACAAAACAAACACAAATCTACCCGAGGCATCTTGATACACATTGTCAGATTTAAGAAATCACTTCCCTCATAATATGAACATAGAAAATAAAGGAAGGAGATGAGAAAGAATTATAGAGAGAGAGAGAATAGAGAGAGAAAGGTGAGAGAATGAGAAGATTACTTTGCAAAAAATTTGAAAAATTACAAATGAACCAACTCACCTCACCTACCTTGGTGAGGTGTATATGTATCAAACTAAAAGGCTTGCATGCCTTTAGTATTTCTACGGGCCGGGCTCGGGATTACTTGGGCTTTCGCCCGATAACTGACCGGTTAGCTTACATTTAAGAGCCCGTTTACCCTCCTAGCCTATTACAACGTATATTAAAATAATACCGGAGAACCTAATATATTAATAAAGAACTATCCATTGATCGACTCAATATTTTGAGGCTAACAATCTCCCCCGAAGTAAGTTCATTGTGACACTCTTTCGTGGGATCAATGAGATTGCTTTTGTCGTTAAGCTCTTGTCTTTGTCCTGGTCTTTATCTTGTTGCAGGTTTGTTCCTTCATGCTTTGTGATATTTGATCTTTAGCCTTTGTCATTGTCTTTTGACTTTGTCTTTTCCGTCTGAAAATTTTAAATCTTTACCTTTCGACTGATCGTCTTTGCCACCTTGCGATCTTGTGTCTTGACCAACATGCTCATAACTTTTTGCATCATCATTGAACAAGCTTGCTAACATCTCCCTTGATAGACTTGATATCTATCTTTGAAGAATATCTTGTATATCAAGAAGTTGTGCGGAAGTCTTTGTCTTTAATTCTTGAGCTTTTCATGATCTTGAATCCTCGATGCTTAAAGAATGTCTTTGTAGTTGAAGCCAGAGATGTCGTAATAAATCCGACTTTAGCTGGGAATAGGCCATCAACTATCTACTCCATCTTTACAACTAATAAGCAAACCACGAATAAGCTATAAAATAAGCCAATATGAGCCATTATAAAAGAAAGAAGAAAAGGAGAAAAGAAAACTAGGAAAGTTATATTAACAGAGAGAATGGTGAGTTACAAGTTGAGAAATGTGCAACCACACGCCTCTCCATGTGTGAAGAGGACTTTTATACCCTTTTCCATTTATATCCATGGCACCTAGGCTTTCTACTTAGGCCGGGCTTGGCTTAACTTAGGGCATATGAGCCCAAACATGGACAATATTGAGATTACAATCCAGCCCATTTGAACCCCGACTAGCCAATTACCTTTACAAGACCCAATTGACTTTATTAAGACCGATAACATTCATGTTCTGAAATTAATATAAGTCAGGCTAACAATCTCCCCCAAAGTTGAGGTCTCTTCTTCAAACTCCTCCGTACCACGATGACATTCTTGAGGAGTTTTTTGTTTTGTTTATCAATGTCTCCCTCTGAAGTTGAAGAATGACTTTTGAACGTTTATGCTTTGCCTTGTTTTGACTTGTCCTTGTTTATTAATGGCTTAGTTTAATCATGCTTTGTGAGCATAGATCTTGAGCCTTTTAATCTTTTTGACTTTGAGTTCTTAGATTGGTTATCTTGCATCATCTCCTTGACCATGAATCATCTTGATTGACTTCCTTGATCAACTTATCCTCTTGGACCACATGCTCATACTTGTTTACATTCTTGTTTGACATATGTGATTTATAAGTCTAAAATCTTCCCCCCAAATAACTATTCTTTATTTGACTTTGAGCCTTTGATGTGGGGAAGTTCTAATCAACAATCTTGATGTGGAACGATTGACTTTTGAAAGCATGATATGAGCATGTGGTTTATGAATCTGACTTGACTGGAATGAGGCTGCAACACCGTCGATCTAAACCTAAAATAAACAGTTTAGCAATAAAAATGAAATATGGCTATTGTCATTCATCTTGACTTGGTTGCATTAACCTCCCGGTTTCCCTTCCCGTTTTATAGTATAAATATTATACATGTGATCAGGTAGATTCAAAGAATCTCCTTGACATGGTTTCCAGCTCAAAGCGTAGGATCTTTTAACATAGATGTATTAGATTCACCATGCTTGCTAGTTCTCATTACCAAAACATCTCAAAGCAGACAACACAGTAAGAGTGAATCAGATAGTAATACTACTATCTTTCGATTTAGTCCCCGTCAACTCATTTACTAGACCAAAATGTATCCAAGTACACCAAGCTTGATTCATATAGAATCTGTAAGGTTACCTACTAAGAGCTTTGTTTTGATGTTGGCTCAAAGCAGGAATTTTCTATCTTCCTGTGAATACTTAAGTATTCACTCGATGTTCTGGCAAGGATCTCAAGATAATGCGTAGGACTCTTTGTAACAACTTGTGAACATTATGGTGTTCAGCAAAGTATTTTGACGGTTGTGTCCTAATGAGATTTTATAATTGATCTCTTCTTGCTCTAGACTCGATTGTGCACTTTGGTTTTAGTAATCGGAGGCTGGAACAGACTGCCACCTTTTCAATATATTAACAATCTCAGATAAAGTTGAATGTCAATAGATAACATGTGTACTCCATGAAAAATGAGACCAGTTTTCTTTTTGAGAGAAACCCGAATGGTCATGGGAAGGGTTGTGCATTGCATCACTGGTCCATGAACGACTTCTTCAATATCAACAATCATCATCGTAATTTTATATATTATGTATTGACTCGATTTCTTCTTTCTGCTATGTGTTTGGAGGGCTTCTTTGTTTTCCACCCTTTATCTAATACATATTCTTATTTCAATCTTCAACCCCTTCCTTGCTTACCAAGAAACGTCATTACAAACACCCTTGTTGTAATTGTTCCAGTGTTACTCAATCTTATCGGCATTTATTCCTCTTACCTCATTTCATCTCCAATCCATACCTAAGGACTGCTATTTCTAACTATGGGATTGTCCCTTGGGTAGATCCCTTCCGGTTTCTGGTTTTGATCGTCAGGACTTATTCCTAACCTAAGCACCTTATGACTTCAGAATTGTTTCCGTGATATTAAAAGGTGTTGGGTAAGAGATCGAACGACAAAAACCATTTTTCTGACATTGTTATTTTCAAATTACAACCCCCTACACATGTGCTCCGAGATCGAGAATTGTTTTAGTACATGAAGAAAAGAAGTTTGCACTTAGAGTCCTTAAAGATCACATCGCATATAACATATTTTAATCACATTTTCTCTCCATATATTTAAATAATAAAAACACCTACTATTTGAAATACCAATAGATAAAAATTTGACATGAAAAATTCCATGGGGAAAAAATTTATACTCACGGATAAAATGTGTTTGGAACCTAAAATTGACATTATATAATGAATGTACACCAACACATGGGGAAAGCTTTGGTTTATTAAAAAGCTCCCCCTCAGAAATTGATTCAATCACATACAATGATCATTCTACGTAACAGCAATTTTTTTAAAACTTATGTCGAAAAGGGATGTTGAACACACAATTAACAAATACCACTTTTATAATGGAAAATACCACAAATTATATTGAAGTACAATTTGACATGAAGTTCATTTTTGAAAAATTAATGTTTAACGATATCAAAAACACATGATAGAAGACTTCCATTCTATTTTTAGAGTAAGCGCACTGAAGCGTACACTTCCATATTACATTCAAGACCGAGTTATGCACTGAAATTTACATAAGTCATTATGAAAAATTTAGAAATGACATGTTTTGAAAGCATTTGAAACTCCTGTTCGAACTTCATTTACACGCCCGTGTCGATGTTAATCAACATTTCTAGGTACGTAAATGTTATCGATTCCAAGAGACATGTCGAGAAGATTCTTTTTGGTATTTTTGAAATTTTCTGATTTTATATTTTGTTTTTCTAGGTTTTATATTTTTCTATTTTCTTTTTGTTGGTTTTATATTTTTGTATTTTCTTTTTCAAATTTTTTTTATAAATAAAAAATAAAGAGAGAATAAAAATATTTACAAATCGAAGTTTCCATTAGCAGTGACAGTTGTAGCTAGAGTTGAAGTGGATGAAGTTGAATCAGGTTGTTGTTGACGTTTATTTGATGCATCAGTAGTAGTGACAGCGGAAGACTTTAAAACAACTTGATTTTCTCCATTGAAATATTCGTCGAACAAAGGACCCGAATACAAATCCCGGCTCATTAGACCGTGTTTACACGTCTCAAGCTTCTTGATGACCTTCTATTTGACATTGTGGTGCCGAGGCTGAACCGTTTGTTCAAAACGTTTTTTGACCTTGAGGTTCGAGCTGATCTGTAGAATCAAACGTCATTTGACATAGAGGTTCGAGGCTTGATTTGTTGTGATCAAACGTCATTTGACATTGAGGTTCGAGGCTTGAACTTTTGTGATCAAACGTCATTTTTCTGTATCATCATCTATGAATCCACGTTGACAATGGTTTCTGAGATATCAGCTTTTTCAGCAACCATACTCTGAGATTTTCCTTGTTGACATTACATAAGGTACCTACACTTAAATCAAGACTTTGTTCCTTCTGAACATTGATTGATGTACCTGCACTTACATCCAGAGTTTGTTTGCATTCATGAATATTAGGGATATCTACATTTGAACCTTGTGGGGGTTCACTGTCAACCTTGCTTGTACAAGAGTAGAATAACTTTCTTGTAGGAATCCACCTAAGACCAACAGATTTGAAAGTTCTACTCGTGGGTTTCCACCTAAGATCAGATCTAGGAGATGTTTTTCTCATACACAGCGAAGCTCATATTAGGAGAAAACCTATGTCCTTGGTTAAAAGGATCTTCCAACCAGTATTCGAGTTTTGACTCTTTTGGATCTAACGGTTTGTTACTGCATCTGGTCCTTATGGAATTGAATCTTAGCACGTGAATTTCTCCTTCAGGAATTTTTTTGTATCCAACATCAGATTTGCATTAAAGACACACTTATGACATGTAGAACAAACAAAGTTTTTGGAATCTAAAAAAGAACTAGAACTCTTAGAGTGATCTGCTTTGGGCACAGCTGTTATCGTAATGCGACTACTCTTAGATACAGGCAAACTCCTAGATGTTTGATTGTTGCTCCTAGGTTTTGGTTTGCTATCAACAGCAGTGGTTTGAATTCTAGCAGAAGTAGTTTAGACTATTTTGTTGAGTTCCTATCTCTTTCTTGTATCTTTTTCTTAGCCACATCTAGATAGCGATTATGAACCATGTCATTAGAACTAAATCTTGGCATGTTCTTAGAACTATTCCTAGATGAGCTAGATGCAATCATGTGATCAGGTTTTGCAAAGGCGGATTCTTTTTTTCCCTTAGCTAATAATGTTATTACTGGTTTTGACAAATATCTTCACACGAATCAACCTTGGAGGCAAACCATTGTTTGACATTTAAGCCACTTTCAGATTTAAAAAAAACCGCATTTGGTTTGTCTAACAACTGATTGGTTTCTTGGTGAGTGTTAAACCGTTTTCCTTCACCCTAGACTGATGTTTGTAACCACATAGATTCTTACACTATTTCCTTTTAACTTCCGTAAGTAATTTTTTAAAGCAGCAATTGCAAAAACCTTTTCCTGAATCTGAGCTTTTAAATCAGCATTATTAGCAAGCAAAGAAGTTGTTTGTTCTGTAGTCTTAGTTCTCGTAATTTAACTAGAATCTACAATCTTTGTAATGCTGGTTTCAATTCCATTTACCTTACGTAATTTAGCCACATTATGTTCTAATTCGATGTTCATTATTTCAAGTACATCAATTTCCTTTTTTATCTTGGCTTTATTACTTGTTTCATTCAAAATTTAACCATGTTGCCCCGATTTTAAAGCTTGATTTTGATATTTAAGTTCGAGAGCAATACAATGTGCTTCCATTCTTGAAAAATCTTTTTGAAATTGGGCAACAGTCTTTTGAGTAAAATATTCTCAGACTCGAGTGATTGTTTTGAGTATTCAGTTGTTCAGGGTTATCAGGTGATGAATCAAGCATAGGACTTTAAACTTGACATTGTTCAGTATACTGGTCAACCATACCTTCATTAATGATTTCAGGTTGCTCAGTATGTTGTTGTCCTATAGCAAAGATATTACATTTAGTAGTCAATTGTACCTCAGCATTGGCTTTTTGTCATATATGGGTTGGATATCCGGAATCATCAGCATCTGTAATCATTTCCTGACCTGCTATTGTCCATCATGCACTGTTGAGATATGGTCCTAATGCTTTTTGTGTCAACCAAATCAGCCATCTATGCGTTAACCCGTATCAATCTTACTGTTATTGCGTCTGCATCTTCGTTTATTCCCCTTCATTCATACTGTCTTTGATGATGTGTGCTTTCAGCAACGACTTCTTAACATGACCTAGGTGTTGGAGTAGTGTAATTCGTCTGAAGTGTTGAACCTCGATTCCTAGTGATTCAAACAAAGTACGTGTCAGTATTTGACTGTCATAATCCAATGTAACTTTGGAATCGAGAACTTTTTAGAACTAGTTTGTTTACCACCCAAAAGGCTGTCATGATCCATCTTCAAGAAATTCATCTTTGCAAGTTGGCTTTTTTGTAGTTGATCTACATTGAGGAGCATTATTCTTGTGAAAGTATCAACATCTTGACCAAAGAGTGACATGAATTCCCGTTTGAAGCCATGTTCGATGCGAGTGCCTTTTGAGTCTCCTTTTGAAAGAACTTGAAGGTGTGAATGAAGAGATCGAAAATATGCCATGCATCTTTCTTTTGCTTTTGACATCTTGTATTTGATTGCATGAACATCTTGTGTTTCAGAATTCAAGCTGCATTCCTTTTGCTGATTTGCCTAGATGTAGTCTCTAATTAACTGTCTTCCCTTTCCTCAGAACACAGAGTTTTTTGTTCAGACAACTAAATCAACCTTTCAATGAATCAGTAATGCAAACTGCTTGGGTTTGATGTGAATGATCTTCGTTGTGTCTGCATCAACGATCTTTTGTTTTCAACAAATGTAGAGTCCGTTGTCTTGATGAAGAATTACTCTCAAGCAATGGTAATTTCCAAATGGAATCCATGTACAGATCCATTGCATCATTGAAGGATTGAGCATTATATCTTTGTATATTTCCTCATAAGCTCTTGCGAATTATGAATTTGAAAGCATATTTCAAACTTTGTTTCTGCGATTCGTCAAAGTAGTGTGCAATCATTCCTAAAATTATATCTTTAGTAAGATGTTTTCAAGTAAAATCCAAGTCTTAGAGAACGTCCATTGAAGGAATAGGCATCCCGTGCCATAATCTTGTAAAGTTTTCCGAGGGAAACAAAAAATAGAGACTTGATTTCTTTAAGACTGTGCATATGCATCAACTTCTTTGAAAGTGTCTTCTTCCTTGAATGTTAGAAGTTGAAACACGAAGACACTGTGACATACTGAAGAACACTTTGAAGATTGTGTTTCCAATTGGTATTTGACATTTTGATGAAGTTGTGAATGGATATCGGATCTTAAGTGTTATGAAGTGTTGATTGTTTCGTGGTGAGAGAGAATGCAATTAACTTCCACGGGATTTTACAACTCTATGATTAAAATCGAGAAGAAAAAGATTACTTGTCGGGATTTTACAAAATCAATAGAAAAACCGTAAAAGTAGACTTAATTTGAAGAAAAATTTGGTTAAGCTAAAGTTTCCAAGTTTCTTTCTCTCTCTACTTTTCTTTTCTTATTTTGCCAGCTCAGAAAGAGCTTATTGAGGGGCTTATTCGAGTTTGCTTATTGTTGTGAAGGATTTTATAAGATAACATGTGGTATCACTCGCCAAGGGGTGTTTAGTGTTTGATTTTTGTGGTTTACATAAGCAAACCGTGGCTTATTTCTCTTAATAAGCTCGAGTCTTACTACACAAGATTCTACAAGATGATGAATGAAATGATCAGGAACAATTTGACAGTTGCTACGATGCAAGTCAATGTTCAATTTCTTCAACAACTTCAACCAGAATGGTCAAGATTTGTAACAATTGTCAAGCAACAACACAAGTTGGATGAAGTTTCATATCGCAAACTCTTTGACATTCTGAAACAATACTAAAAGGAAGTTAATGAACTCCGTGCTGAAAGAATGGCCAAGAATGCTAACCCATTAGCACTTGTTGCTACTGCTCAAACAATGCAAGATCCTTATTATCAAACACCAAAACATCACAAATCATATGCACCAACATCCAAAGCTTCACTTCCAACCAGATCTCATGCAACTACAAGATACAAAGGCAAAGAGATAGCCAAACCAATCACACCTCCATCTGAGTCAGCTTCTGAAGAAGACAGTGATCCTGAACAAGCTCAGAAGGACAAAGATATGCAGAAGAATTTGGCTCTCATTGCAAAGTACTTCAAGAAACTCTACAAACCTACCAACAACAACCTCAGAACTTCCTCAAACACAAGAAACAAGAATGTGGATACTAATCCAAGATACAAGACTGACAATCAGACTGGACAGTTTGGGAATCAGAGGGCAGTAAATGTTGTTGGGGCTAGGGAAACTGTAGGTGGTCCAGTAGTGCAACAGTCTGGGATACAGTGCTTTAACTGCAAGGAATTTGGTCATTATGCTAAGGAATGCAGAAAGCCAAAACGGGTTAGAGACTCCACGTATCACAAGGAAAAGATGTTGCTGTGTAAACAAGCTGAGAAAGGTGTTCAACTTCAAGCAGAGCAATCTGACTGGCTAGCAGACACGGATGAGGAAATTGATGAACAAGAGTTGGAAGCACATTACAGTTACATGGCAAAGATTCAAGAGGTTCCTAATGCAGACTCAGGCACTGACGCTGAGCCATTGGAACAGGTACACTACGATACTGATCATAATGTGTTTGCCAATGACTTACAACATTTTGAGCAATCTGAATCCATTCGTAACACATGTGCAGTGGAAACGGGTGATAGTAATGTCATTCCTGACTCACCGGATATGTGTGATAATGATATTCAGGATGACCAAAATGATGTAGAATGTGATAATGAGCGTGCTGCACTTGCTAATTTAATTGCTAATTTAAAGCTTGATGTCGATGACAATAAAAAGATACAAAAGCAATTAAAGAAAGCAAATGCAACATTGACTCAAGAGTTAACTGAGTGCAAATCTATTCTTGCGGAAACTAGTAGAACTCTAGGAGAATCTAATAGTATCCGGGATAGTTGTTTAGTTGCACTTCAAAACAAACAGACTGAGTTTGAGAGGTACAAGGCTTTTAATGATCGTACAGTTGACTATGACCAACTTGAACGTAAGTTAAATGAAACTCTAGGACTATTAGCTCAAAAGGACATTGACATACAAGAAGGTTTAAAAGTTAAGGCCTACGAAATTTCTGTTGTCCAAGCAAAACACGATGAATTAGTCAAACAGAGTCTTTTAACTAGGTCACATTACGAAGGTCTTGTCAAGGAGAAAACAAAGGTAATAACGGATTTGAAACTTAAGGAAGAGAAAGATATTGACAAAATGATTTCAATGGAACACCAATTAAAGTTTTTGAATGAAATTGTTTACAAACGGAGTCAATCAATCCAAACCATTCATATGTTAGCACCCAAATGCCCTACATTTAATGGAAGACCTACCTTTGCCAATCCAATGTACCTCAAAAAGGCTCAAAATGAGCACCCAGGTTTGTATGCGATCACACAAGACCAATCTGATCCTGCAACCAGACTCATCCCCGATAGTCCCCGATAGAGAAGAGATTCTGACTCTTGCTGAAGAGAGTCGATCTAAATTGAATAAAGACTTAGTCAAACCATTTGACTACACGAAGTTAAATAGTCTTTATGAAATTTTCAAACCACCAGCCCAGCATTATGAAATTCAGTTAGCACAGGCAAATGAAATAAGAAAGAAAATGTGGAGAAAATCATTTGTAAAAACAAAACCAAATGTTTTCAAAAACATAGATTTCTTACCAGTGTCTAAATCAGTAAGCACAAGTAACAAGCATATAAAGTTCATGACAAACAACATTAATCATCTTAACAACTCGTCAATCAAGCATGGTAAAACATTCAAACGACATCTTATCTCCCGACAACCCAACTGCACACGACATGGAAATCCTAGTTAAAAAATGTTGATGCCCCTTTGCCCTTAAGACTCGGAATGATAGTCTCGCGTTTATACATGAACTTAAGCAAGAAATGCATGCAGATTTAAAGTACGTTGAATCTCTTGAAGATGAAATTGATGAACTTGATAACTGTCAAGGCAGAATTTTCCAAACAAGTATGATATACTTTGCGAGAATGTGTGCCTAAAGATGTTATGTGTTCTTATTTGCTAACTTTTCATCTGATTTAGATGAGATCACTGGAATTACAATGCTATTATCTTCATAAAGTCCCATGGAATGTGACGTCTTGCACAAAAGCTTCTGAACAAACTGATTTGTAAGAAAAAATAAGAATTTACACTGAGCTTTTACGGTTTTGCTAAATTAGAAAAACACACAATTTCCTCTTGAAATCGCTTTACAAGAATGACAAAACAACTGAAGATGACACAGTTTGCCAAGAAACAGGCGTCAAATGAATTTCGAAAAAGAACCGTGATAAATAATTTTGAAATACAAGATTTGAAAGCTCAACTGCAAGACAAGAACATTGTCATAAGTGAGTTAAAGAAACTCACTAAGAAATGCAAAGGAAAATCTGTGGAAACTAAGTTTGATAAACCATCTGTTGTTCAACAACCAAATGCTCAAAGGATTCCAAAACCATCAGTTTTAGAAAACCTCTCCTTTTTTTCTCTCCCGACCTCTCTTTGAGAGAAAATATTTTGCAAAGAAAAAGCTCGGTTCTCCAAAAACTAATGAGTCAAGGGGTATTATCAAAAGACCAGTCACCTCTACAAAATTTACCTAAACAGCAAATGGCAAGCTGTAGAAACAAACACAAATGTGATTTAAACCAGGCATGTATCGCATAGCAAGAAGTCTCACACAAACTAGAGCCACCACAGTTTGAATCAGACTATTTTAAGGAATACTAATCCTCGCGCTTCTAACATCTACAAGAGTAGCTCCACAAAACTAATGTTAGCATACCACAGCCTAAGAGCAATCAAATGAAAGATAAGGTTCGTGCCATACACTATCATGTGAGTCGCGAGCAAAAGAAGACTGAAGTAGAAGACCACCATAGGATTTCTAGTATTTCAAATAAAACAAAGTCTGTAACTGCGTGTAATGACAGTTTAAATCCAGAACTTCGAATGTTAATGCTGTTTGTGCTACTTGTGGAAAATGTGTGTTTAATTCGAATCCACTGATGCATGTGTTTCTAAATTCTGAATGACGTTGAATGCTAGAACTAAGAAGCCTACATGCAGTTGCCTATTAGTATGAGAACCCAAAAGTCAAGCGAACAAATCTGTTGCACCTACACCCCATAAGAAAACTGTTGATCATCAGAATCCACTAAACACAAGTTTCGCAATAGTTACTAATAAGATGCTTTAAGATAAAAACGAGTAAGGCGTGAAAATGGTGGATTGCACAACATGCCCATCCGACAATACAAAGGGTTTCCTAAAACACAGAAGAAAATGGGTGTCTAAGACAAAAGCGAAGAAATGGGTACCTAAAGTTAAGGAATGAAAGTGTGCCTTAAAAGAGTTTAGTTTTGGCCGTAGAATAATACATCTAGGATACTAATGTCTTGAAAACACGAACACTTTAGGATCCAATTTGTGTCATGTGATCCATCGTACCTCTACTTTCCTCTTGTAGATAGTATAACTTATCCTATTATTGTTGACTTTCTGAAACTCTGGATGCAACCAAGGCATATGAACGGGCAATGTATCACTAGCTTTTCAAATTTTTTCGAGGAAAAATACTGGGTACGTTCATGTTTTTGTCAATGATCATTTGCTCCATTCTGGTTATGGAGATTTGGTTTAAGTGAAGCCTTTACGATCAAAAGAGTTTACTACTTCTAAGGTCTCAATCATAATCTTTCTCATGTAGGTCAATTCTGTGATGAGGATTTGGATGTTGCATTTCAGAAATCTACGTGTTTTGTTAGAGATCTTCAGGGAAACAACTTACTTACTAGTACTCATGGATCTGATCTCTATAAATCAATATCCGCGAGATCAAGAACCAAGCGCGCGAGCGCGTCAACTTCCAATCTGTCTCATGGCTAAAGCCTCACCAACTCAAGCATGGTTATGGCAACGAAGACTTTTTCTTTATCCTCAACTTCGACTACAACAACTTGCTTTTAAAAGAAAGAATATTGTGATTTGTTTACCAAAACTGAAGTAGGTCAAGGATCAACTATGTTTCCTCCTTGTGAAGTGAGTAATAGCCAAAACGAATCTCAATCAAGTCAAGAACTGTTCCAAGTTTAAAAGGTCGTTATATTTGCTTCACATGGACTTATGCTGTCCAATGCGGGTTGCTAGCCATCAATGGGAAGAAAATATATTCTGGGTAAATTGTCCTATGACTACTCAAGATATACTTTGACACTCTTTCTAACGTTCCAAAGGATGAACACCATAGTTTTAAAAAGACTTTCTCATGATGAATCCAACGAAATCTCAACCTCAGTAATTTCTTTGTTCCGCAAACTGACAGATGCCACTGAGTTCTTAAACAAGACACTTAATGCATTCTTTACAGAAGAAGGAAATTGATCATCATACTTCTACTTCACCTCGAAACACCTGAACCAAAACGGTGCGTTGCCGAAAGAACGAATCGCACTCGTCTGATTGAGGCTTTCTCGAACACTTGCTTCCCAGCTTCTAAACTTCCTTTATTCTTTTGGCTGAAGCAATTGCAACAGCATGCTATACCAATAACAGATCAATAATCATCCCATCTCATGAGAAAATGCATATCACATCATTAATGACAGAACACCCTCCAAAAATTTTTCCCAAACACCTCAACATCTTTGTTGTAACATGTTACCTAACCAGAGATGGTGGAAACACTTAGGATAAAGATGAAAGAAAAAAGGTATACTGTAACATTTTGTGGGATACTCCACTAAGGTCAAAGGATATCGAGTCTACAACAAAGAAACTAAGGTTGATAGTTTGTATTCCATCCATCTTAATTTGATGAAATCAAGGATACTTCTGTTGTTTAATGTCACATTCAGGCCTCGTTCCCCCCAACGACAAAAGGTGTCAGATTAGAAAACCCTGACCTCCGCACCAGAACAACAAAATGTTTCTCCTTCAAGCAGATACAAAAGTTCCTCACAACAGGAGTTGGAACTTCTGTTTTCGGTCTCATTGTACGATGAATTTTTCAACATGGGTACTGTAACTACTTCTCGTGTCAACAATCTTCTCTCCCACCGAAAATTTCTATTCAAAACAAGAACACACTACCTTCAAAGAAATTCACACCTACAACATAACCATCAACTCCAAAACCACATGCAATGCATGAGAAAACCACTATAAGCAACATAATTTACCAATCCTTTCTGTACATCGGTACATGATATTGTTGAGTCTACCTCAACGCATATTGGTACTTCTATCAAATATTCATCTATCAATCAACCTCAGATTCTGAAATACCGATGGAAAAAGATCACTCGATAACTCAAGTTCGTGGAAATTCCATCCAAGCCAGTTCAAACAAGACGACAACGTTTTCAACATATCCTGAAAATTGTGTAAATGTTCGGCACTCATCGTAACAACTGCTGAACCGAAAAACCTTAAGGAGGCACTAGCATGGCTGAATTCTGCATCGATTGAAGCAATGCAAGAAGAACTTCACATCAGTTTGACAGACTACAAGTCTTGAAGGGTCGTATAGACAAACCTTTTTGGCAAGAACGTAATCAAGCTAAAGTGGTTATGGAAAAACAAAAAGGATGAAGACCAAACTCTAATTCGCAACAAAGCACGACTTGTAGGAAAGGGTTATGCTCAGGAAGAGGGTATTGATTTCATAGAATCATTTGCTCCAGTTGCTCGCTTAGAGGCTGTGAGGATTTTTGCCGCATATGCTGCACACAAGTCTTTTACAATTTATTAGATGGACGTAAAAACGGCATTTCTTAATGGTCTATTGAAGGAGGAGGTTTATGTTGCACAACCAGACGGATTCGTTAATCCTGATCATCCAGACAAAGTCTATCGTCTAAGGAAAGCTCTATATGGATTGAAACAAGCTCCGAGAGCCTGGTATGATGAACTCTCAAAATTCCTGATCTCCAAAGGTTTTACTAAAGGTATAATTGACCCGACCCTATTCACGATAAAATACGGGGAGGACATTCTACTTGTGCAGATTTACGTTGATGACATTATTTTTGGTTCCACAAACCCTAAATTTTCAAAACCGTTTTTGAAAAATTAATGCACGGTAGATTTGAGATGTCCCCTTAATGGTGGAGAATGAAATTCTTTTTAGACTTCATATCCACCAATCCCCACGCGGTAAATTTTTATCCATCAAGCCAAATATACTTAGAAGATTCCTGAAAAAACATGTATGGAAAACGGACAAAAGTATTGGTACACCAATGGCAACGAAAACCTAAATTAGATGCAAAGACTTGAGTGATGAACCCTTAGACCAAACTGACTACCGTAGCAAACATCAGGTCACTCAATTATCGTGACATCTAGTAGACCAGACTAGTGCAAGCTTATTTTATGGTGCAAGAAATCAAGCAAGACGATCGAAAAACACCTCATAAGAGGTTAAAAGGATCTTTGATACTTAAGAGGTACATATCACATGGGACTCAGGTTATCCGAAGAGTTCTGTCTTGAACTAAACAGCTTTTTCAGATGCCGGAAAATCATGCCGGTTGCATTGATTTCTCGCAAAAAGCACTTCTGGAGGAATACATTTCTAGGTGATAAGCTAGTCAGTTGTATGTCAAAGAAGCAAACTGTAAACTGGCAAAATGTCAACCGTATAGCTGAATACGTGGCGTTATCTGCAAGTTGTGCTCAAGTAATGTGGATGCGGACACAGCTTCAAGATTATGGCTTCAACTACAACAAAATTCCGTTGTATTGTGACTCTCAGTCAACCATAGCAATATTATGCAACCCCGTGCAGCACTCCCGTACCAAGCATATCCATACTCGGTATCACTCCATAAAGGAACAGGTTGAAAACGGTATAATTGAATTGTACTTTGTCAGAACTGAATACCAATTGGCTGACATGTTTACTAAAGCCCTTCCCGAAGAAAGGTTTTAGTATCTCGTCAGACGCATTGGTATGACATGTTTGACTCCAGCAGAACTGGAGGTTCTAACAAAAGAATCTGCTTGATACCTCATCAAACATCAACATGTACATATTCTTAAAAAAAGAAAAATACAAAAATATAAAATTTCAAAAAGAAAATACAAAATCAAAAAATCAGAAATTGTTTCAAAAAATATTCTTCTCGACATGTCTCTTGGAATCGATAACATTTACGTACCTAGAAATGTTGATTAATATCGACACGGGCGTGTAAATGAAGTTCGAACATGAGGTTCAAATGCTTTTAAAACATGCCATTTCTATGTTTTTTTAATGGCTTATGTGCAAATATCAGTACGTAACCCGGACTTCAAATAAAGGAAAGTTTATCCATAAAGATAACTTATCCTAACAACGAGAAATTCAACTTTTCTCGGTCTTGAGCTGTTCTTACAAGACATTCAAAGTTTTAAGCTCAAGAAAAAGGATAGTGTACGCATAAGTGCGCTTACCCTTAGAGTTGGAAGAGAAGTCTTCTAACATGATGTTTTTCAAAATGTTGAACACAATTTTTCAAGAATTTCTCACTGACGATTCATAATCTTTCAAAATTGTGTGTTCAACACTCCATCTTTCAAGGGGGAGTTTTTCGAAAAACAAAGTTTAATGAGTTTGGATACATCATCTCACGACCATTCTTATGTATTCAAACCATTCCCAAAAAGTCTCTTAATAACAACAAGATAATAATGACAATTCAATAGAATGATAGTTATAAGATGACTAAGTGTTCAACCTCAATTTTATATCGATTTTACAACTTGGTATCAAGAGCCTACAAGATTGATGTATTGATTTGGTTTGTATTTTTTTGTTATTGATTTCGAAAAAAAAGAAAAAAGTTTTATTGTTTTTGATTATTTGTTTGTTTTTGATTCTTGATTCTTAGATGGTTTATGTTTAATCTAATATCACTCAAACCATCT